>SMSR01008156.1:26508-54224 GCA_019453355.1 Ceratina japonica
TACTTATTCACATTCCACTGGATTCCGCGCTTGCCTATCGCGTTCACGAGTATGAGGAAATGGCGTATAAACTCGTAGGACTCCTATATGAAACGAAGGAAATTTCTATCTTATCTCTGTACAATCGATGGGAAGACGATAAAAACGGAATTAGATAAAAGAATTTTCTGACTTTGATAATTTTCGAAATATTCTGAATTTGAAAACAAGTTCAGGATAGTAGAAATATAATTTCGGCGGTAAGCGAAAGGTTTACATCACATAAGTCTTTTACAAACAATTGCATTGAACGATGATTAGAAATAATAATGATTTTAATGTTATTCAAATGGTTTTACAACGTTATAATTATGTATAATCAACTATATAGAGATGTTATATAAGAATTGTCTAGGGTATGAGATCACTTCATATCAGCTCTTATATCCGTGCAATCGTAGTTAGGTACGAGTAGTAGTAGTGAGTAAACCGGTTTTCGGTGGGATCTCGATAGTTACGATGCTACTACCTGTGCCATGCTATCCTGATATTATTGTCTAGGAGCAGGAGCTAGGAGTGAGGCAATACCAGTCACGATCCAACTTTAATTCACCCTCTTTCGATACCATCATTTTCCATAAATCGTAATACATATTTATATATCAATTTTTCACTTTTTGGTAGCAGACTAGACGTTTTGGTTTCATTAGAAATGACTATCTCTATTTGGTCTCGAGCAATAAGTAAAATGAAATATCGATAAATATGTACATAGAACGGTTCACCGTGTTCACGGTACAAGTAAATCGGTTTCTATTCTCGCCATTTGGAGTTCGGCGGTACTCGCGTTCTTCTGATACAACATCAATTCTTCCAAGACCGCCTTCGCAGCGGCCAAAGTATCGTCGACTTCGTCTATAATTACATCCGGAAACTCTGCCTTTAAGAGTCGTAGCATTACGTTCATTTGCTGACCGGACCTGTAAACGTTCAAATAAAGAATCGTGCTTCGCTCAAGTCGACGTCGCTCTCACCTGGTAGAGATTCTTATTTTCTGCTCCTTCCTGACTGGGGGAAGTATCTCGATCAAGCAATGGATCGAACATCCGCGCGCGACGTAAACGCCCGGGCAAATTCGTTGAAAAGATTTTTCTTCCAAGAACTTCTCAAGTTCTTCCTTTCTTCCAGGGTTTCCAACGACTCGTAAATCGACGGTCCTGGATACCGACGCGCTCTTCAACGCTAAAATCGTGGCGGTCAAATTAGCGCTTTCTAAAGAGCTCGCGTGTAACGGAACAATCTCCGTCGGAGCGTCCACTTGGGAACTACTGTTCACGAAGTCTCTAATCGTGAGGCTCGTAACAGGTAACGGGGTTTGATATTTTTGTCCATCGGCCTCGTACAGAATCGATCCGTAGACTTCGTAAAACGATTGCCGATCGAATTTCGGAAGATCGAGGACGACGGTGGCGTGAGGGACGCGCTCGGGGTCGCTGCCACGTTCAATTTTATTCGTTCGAGTCCAGAGTCCTTCGTCGGCGAATTCCCAGATCGTCGACACGCCCGAGAGTTCGTCGCTCTCCTTCGAAGACAAGTAAATGCCGACGTCCGTCAACGTCCTGAAACGAGAATCGTCCCTTATCGTTAAGCATCACGTTTGACTCGATCTGACTCGATCGAGACAAACGTATAGAGTAAAAAGAAGAGAATTTCCCGGANACGTCCCTTATCGTTAAGCATCACGTTTGACTCGATCGAGACAAACGTATAGAGTAAAAAGAAGAGAATTTCCCGGAGGAGGAGCCGGAATTCGAACGGCGTTAAGGGATGAAGGGACGCGGCCTGCGCGGCGCATGTGTATCGGTTGTCCAGCGGCGAATCGACCCGCGAAAATGTTGGCCACTCAGCGACTGCGGGCCGACGACGTCGCGAGCATGGAAGCGTGCGGGGCAGTGCGTCTCATCGGATCACTTCTTCAGTAGTCTGCAGGATGCCGTCGTGATCGTATGTCGTCCGTACTCCTCGTTCGATCCGTCGGATGTGTCACGTGTTTCTTCTACTGGTATACGTACGCCGTGATAGCAATCGGGACGCGATCTGCATTGTGTTCCACTCGTGGCTGGTGAGAATCAAACCGGAGGAGTGGACCGAGCTCGCGAGGAGGCACAGCGGATTTGATGCAAGGCTCGCGATAGATGCATCGTTGAATCCTGGTACCAGGGCATATATGTCCACGCAAAGTACGTATCCCGACTACTTACATTATTATTTCGTATCGCGGACGCACCGCAGTGAGCAACGGAATCAAAATAGTTTGCTTATATCGGGACGAAGACAGCCCGCGGTATGACCCATTGACCCAGGAAGCATATGCGATCAAATTCTGCATCGCTGCTCGAGGAGTGCATTGCTCAAGTACATCTCTTCTCTAGCTTCGTTAACAATCTTTAGAAGCAGAATTTCAGCTACTAAAGAATAAATAAAAGAGTAATTAGTCGAACGCAGTGCATATTAATTATCGTTCGGCGCGTCTCGTCGCGCTTTGAAAACATCGACGCAGCACGATTGATCCTTGAATCTTTGACGTTCCGTTGAACATTATTTATCCAGAGGCATCGCGGCACGATTCTGCAGTGTCCTTGGTAGTTCGCGGGCTTACGTTATGCATGTTTGTAAAACACAAGATTCCTTGAAGTTTGCGTTACGGCATCGTGAACGTGTCGACGACGACTCAGAGACGATGCGGAATCAATATGAGTCGATGTCGACGATCAAAAGCTAATGTTGCATCTAGCGTGTAAACGGGATGAAACTGGTACCGGCGTACGTAATATCAAATGGAATCGATACTTAGTTGACACTTGCATAAAGACATAAAGATATCGATGTACGTATATGCCACGCGAAAACGGGCTCAGAGTGTCAATATTATCGTAATATCATTTGCATACGGTATGATCATAGCGCGGCTAGAGACCGCGAATCGGTACCACGTGAATCGTTCGTCGTCAGCGATTCGGTGCGAGATCGAGAAACCGACTCGTATCCAGTAGGCTCGAGTCGGAGAACGCGGTTATCGCGACAGCGAATTCACGGTTCGTTCTCCGAATTGTTTCNGTGCGAGATCGAGAAACCGACTCGTATCCAGTAGGCTCCAGTCGGAAAACGCGGTTATCGCGACAGCGAATTCACGGTTCGTTCTCCGAATTGTTTCAGTCCGATATGAGTACAGGAGGAAGATCGTTCACCGGGAGAAGATGACACCGCGACGATACGTGTTCGCGGCGATCAAGCGGACACTGCTGGTCGCCGGCCTCCTGACGTTGCTGGTGCTGGCTCTGATGAGCCAGGACGCCGGGGACAGCGTGCAGCAGGGCCTCTTGGCGATGGTGAGTGACGATACTCTCATTTGACACTGGCCAAGGCTGCGTCCTTTTGTCTCGGGAGAAAAGGCTTTCGGACGAAACAATACCACTCCGCGCGCTCGCGGATTTGGATCACCGGAAAATTAGACGGATCGCTTTTCTAGAGAACAATTTATTGTGGAAGAACTGCGCGACAGTCGTTCTCGTTAAAAACGCGGACGAAAGCTATAGCTTCCCTTTGTCCAGAAACGCTGGAACGTCATTCTTCGTTCCAGAGAGAAATGCTTTCGTGTCGAATGAGAAACGATATTTTCAGAAACCACGAGAAGCGAGATCGAATCGATCTCAACGTTACTAGCGACTGTTGCTTAAAAAAAAGAACGTATATCATCGTGCGTCGCGAGCGACGCTCAATTAAGATTTCCATTAGAAAGATTCATTTAAATCCTGTGATGTCATCACGGTATCGTGCGGTATGTGATTTCGCGTGACACGATAACAGTCTATTCCCACCTTTCGCCTATTCGAACAACGTTCTGCGTCTTTCGATGAGTCATCGCGGCGACTATAATACCCGATTTAATCTCCTGCATCCTCCGTGTTCTTTCCTGAACAAGGTATTGCGCATCTCTTGCAGCTTCCTAGACGCCAGGACGCGCGGACCGGGTGAATTTTTCAAACAGGCCGATGCATTTAGCCAATTTTCATCGAGTCATGAAGCTGGCCTTTAAACATTTCGCTTATATAATCCGTTATCCTCTCTCTCTCCGTACAATGCAGAAAGGGCAACGCTCTGCTCGTTTTCTCATGGCCTCGCTCTGTTCGCTTCGCAATCCATACGACGCATCGCGGCTCGACTCCAGCTAAAAATTTCCCTCGACGCCGGGAAGCTCAGGAGTTTTACATCGCAGGATTTAATAGCTGCAACGTCGTTTCTCCCGGGTCACGTTTACGTGTTCTCTACTCGTGGAGTCTCTTGCTTTCTATCGGGTCTATGCAGACGTAGGGCGATCCGAAGAGAGCGCGTTCCAAGAAAAGAACGTTGCTTCTCTTTTTTACCCCCCGGTGTTACATCGAAAACGGTCCCCTTACGTAAAGCGTTGCTAACGTTAGATTGGCAGAGTTCCAGGCGCAATGCGGCACACAAAGCCGCGGCGGCGGCGGCGGCCGCCTACATCCCTCCGATTCACCGCCACCCGGTCGGACACGCGAAGGGTGGTTACGGTTACCGTTCAATCTCGGCGATTACTCGAACGATGTAGATCGATTACATACCCGATATACCGAGCGATCCCCGTTCCCGTTCCGGCTCTCGGGTATCCGTGTGCGGGCGCCGAAAGTCGATCGCCTCCTTCGTCTGGCTCTACACTCCGGATCGATCGTCGATCGAACGCCCGAGCCGCCCTTCGCTTATTCGTGGTTCATCGATCTCAAGAACACTCGAGACCCTCGTACCGGTGTTGCCATTAAATCGAACGACACGAACCATCGATTGTTTCTGTTAAGATCGTAGATCGTTATCTACCATCAATTTGTGCAGGTGGTATAATTCACCTTGCCACTCCGGGGCGGTCGCCGCTGGTGTGAAAAGTCGCTCGCATGAGTCACTGGAACTCTCGCGAGTATAAAGACACGTGTGGTGTCACAGCGGGCGAACGAAGTAGGAACGGTTTCGAGACAGATAAGGACGGTCTCCGACGATTTGCATTCAAGTATTCCTGCGATTCGATTGTCCCTGCGCCGGGAAATGTCGCGGCACGATTTCTCGCTCGGCTCGCAGTGGAACACGGAATCGGATCCTATAGTAGAGATCTGCGTCTCCGTGATCAGGGATTATATACTGGATACCGCGTCTTACGTAATGCGTACATACATATACGTCGTGACACACGTGGTGTTCTCGAGATTTGAGTCCCGATGGTGCAGGAAAATATGTATACACGTCGTCTGAAAATAGATGCTACGGACAGAAGAGTTCCCTGTACTTTTATACAAGATGTCAAACACTGTCTCCGTGATAAAACATCGATTTCTCACCGGCTTCTCTGGCATGCCTCCGTCGTCCGATGCGTATCGTCCTTTTAATTAGCTTGTTTCCCTTCCTTTAATTAGCCAGACAATCGTAGGACGTGTTCCTCGGCCGAGATCGCGCGTTACAAGTAATTCGAAGAATCCGTTGCCAGGATATTCCTTAACGAAGGGAAAGCGGAGATCGTGAGACGCTTCGCTCAAAAAACAATTCGTGCAAAGCCCCTCTTTGCGACGGGCACATCAAACCGGATAAACATCGTTTCGAGCAATTTATTGCGAAACTAATGCCGGGGGAACAAAAACCATTAGATGCATCCGCAGATTATCTCCCATCGATCTCTGAACAGCCGCGAACCTGGAAACGGAGTCACGCGTTCTAATTGCAACGTTTCAACGATGCATAGATCGGGACATACCTGAACGCGAATTCGAAGACACGAGATGTTTTTTAATTAAAGAACACGGTGAAATATTTGATAAGAACGCGATATCTTCGTCTGATGCAATAATGCTTGTTTTTATTAAATAGGATTGCAAGTTCTCCGACGATAAGCTCGTTCGGTGGGCAGGTAATCGTGGTTTCGGAGAGACGGAATATTATGGATTCGTTTGCGATTAGAAAAGTTATCGGCTTATTGTTAGAACGAGACAAAGTCGTGATACGAATCGAAAACACGTAGATTACCGTGTAGAAAATTATTGGCCTCGGAGTTACGAAAGAGCAGTAGAAAATGAAACCGGACTCGGGATAATTTCAAATTCGATATTTTCGTGGGAAACGCACATGGGTGCGTGCGGCACGTGGACGGAGGCGAAATGCAGCGCACGTTGCACCACCCGTGTGGCCCACATTTGAGTCGTCGACGTCGGCGTCGTCGCTGACGTCGGTGCAGCCTCCAGACCGAAATCAATAAACGGAAGCCGGCACTGCATTCGGCGTTTCCGCCTGGTCACAGCTATCGCGTTCCACCCTCGCCCGTAAAAAGATCTTTTCATCGGCGACGGTATCTTTTATCCTCGGCGAAAGGGATTTCCCACGGTAAAACGCAGGAATCGATCAGTCACGTAGAAGATTCTCAAGTTAGTCCATCGTCGACATCCGGAGCTATTAGATCGGGTCCTCCTCTAATAAGATTATCCAATGACGCACTTAAATGACTAATAAAGTTCTCGAGATTCTCGGACAGGTATGCCTGAATTATCCCTTAAGTCGGCTTCTGAGTCACTGCAAGCGCTCCATCGAGCCAAGTCGTAAAAGCTTCTAGGGTTTCTAAGACGTTTCCGTGTGTCTCGAGAAATCTTGTGACAATTAAATATTCGCGTCGTGCACAAACGTCAGGTCTCGCCCTCGTCCCTGTTCACCATGTCTGATAGATCGTGTTCGAGCGTACTTCTTCCTCGCTGCATTCGTCGAGNAGTCACGTAGAAGATTCTCAAGTTAGTCCATCGTCGACATCCGGAGCTATTAGATCGGGTCCTCCTCTAATAAGATTATCCAATGACGCACTTAAATGACTAATAAAGTTCTCGAGATTCTCGGACAGGTATGCCTGAATTATCCCTTAAGTCGGCTTCTGAGTCACTGCAAGCGCTCCATCGAGCCAAGTCGTAAAAGCTTCTAGGGTTTCTAAGACGTTTCCGTGTGTCTCGAGAAATCTTGTGACAATTAAATATTCGCGTCGTGCACAAACGTCAGGTCTCGCCCTCGTCCCTGTTCACCATGTCTGATAGATCGTGTTCGAGCGTACTTCTTCCTCGCTGCATTCGTCGAGGCATTCCATAGACACCTAAGTCGTAAAACCGCGAGCAAGTATCGATCAACTTATGACCGATTTCAAGGTCTTGGGATTGAATAGAGTTAGTGTGAGCCACGTGCCCTCGCGGACTCGAGCTCGCGCGGTAAATTCTCGGAGTACTCGGAAAGATTTTGCAAGATCGACCGCGGCTTTCCTCGTTTAACGCAGTGATTCAATCGCTCGTTAAGCCAAGTACAAAGCCGAGCCAGTGTGACGTTAACCCGGTCCACTTCTTAGGAAGCGGATACTGTACGACGATTATGCCAAGAATCTGGCCCGAGAGCGTTTGACCGCAATGCGCCAAGTAGGCGTAGAAGCGCGTAACACCGAATGACCGGCGGCGAGCGTTCCGATTAATTGCAGAAATTAGGAAATTGAATTAACCTTGCACGCAGAAGCGCACGGCGCACGTAGCAGCGCGTATACGTACTTGGCCGCGTGTACCAAGAAGACTAGAGCTTTAGAAGCGGTCAGCTTCGAACGCCTGCGGGTTGAAAACTAATGAGCGTCGTTCACGATAATTAATCTACGAGTTTCAACTACGATAGACGTTCAAATTTATCGCCTTCGCCTTACCTGAGTCAGTGTCTGTCCGTATAGAAGACATTGAAACCGAATTTAATTTTATGCACGTTTCATTATTAGGACGACTCGAGCCTGACGCCCGAGGAGAGATTAATGGAAGAAGCGGCGTACGCGGAGACCGAGAAGCGACTGTACGCCAGAAGGAAGTATCTGGCGCAGAAATGCGCCGAGGAGGAACTCGACCGGCCTGGAAACGACTCTCTTCACAAGCCTAACGCCTGGGAATTCCTCGTTAACAGAGAGTACCACTTGATATGGTGCAACGTCTTCAAAGCGGCTTCCACGTCCTGGATGTACAATTTTAATCTACTCGCAGGGTAAGGAACACGTTCCCGGTCCTCCTCGCGAACTTCCCGGCGTTCCTCGAAATATTTCGGCTGATCGACGTTCGTTTTTAGGTATAGCCCACAATTCCTGAAAGCGTCGAAAGCCGTGCCAGTTTCGCTGGCGAGGCAGAAGTATCCGAGGCACACGGCGGAGGAGTTGAACAGATTCTTGAACGACAGCATCAGCTTCCTGATCGTGAGGCACCCGTTCGAAAGATTGCTCAGCGCCTACAGAGACAAATTGGAGCACAGCTTGCCGCACACGTTTCACAGCAATCTCGGCGCCCACATCGTGTGGAACTACAGAACCAGGGTAAGATAATCCTGGATGTCGTTCCGTCGGATTCTCGGCGACGAACGCTCGAGTTTGACAAACGATCGTAACGTCGATTATTTTTGGATTCGAAGACGGCTGGAAGGCACGGGCCGAGGTATCCGTTGTTCGAGGAATTTGTACGATGGCTGTTGTGCCAGTGGAAGGCCGGGAACGAGCTCGACATGCACTGGACACCGGTCATCACCTTTTGTACACCGTGTCAAGTACGGTTCGACGTGATCGCCAAATTCGAAACGCTGCACGTGAGTAATTTCGAGAGAGAGAGAGAGAGAGAGAGAGAGTTTAAATCGACGCTAATCGCTTGATAAAAATTGTGCGATCGGTTCTATAGGAAGACCAAGATTATCTCATAAAGCGAGCTCAGGTGGGCAATATCATTAAGCCAGAATGGAAGAACCCTACTAGAGGCGTCCAGACGAAGGACGTGATTAAAAATTATTTCGCTCAATTGTCTAAATCGCAGATCAAAGATCTCTACGAGATGTTCAGGTAAAAGATCGTCGTCTCTTTTTAAAGCATACCTCTTCGTGTGTATTAATCGACAGGATCGACTTTATATTCCAGGTACGACTTTGTACTGTTCGATTATTCGCCCGACGATTACATAGTGCTCGGAAGGGACGTAGAAACTGAATTGATTTGTAAAAAATAATTCCCAACGGACTCGATTCTTCGGACCTTAGACGACGTCAGAAATCGATTACAACGAACGTACCCACTGAAACACGGTACGACTCTCGGTCTAAAACGAAGACAAGGAAACGCACCAAGAGCTAATCGAATTAACAGAGTGAAGCTGCATTTAAATTTTTAATAAACGTTATAGTATGTTCGATTGTTAGGGCCTAAGGGTGGAGATTGTAAATTGTTACGAGTCGACGAGCGAGAATGATTTTAAGTGCATGGTACCTGTAAGAGTATCCCGTTGTTTAAACTCTTCGTGACAGTGGTCTTTTTTACTTTACAAGGTGGACAAAAGTCTCGATCTTATCTGCTTGATTATCAAATGGGAATGCACGATTCGTTATCGATTAGAGATGGAGTATCCTGGTTTGTTAATTGTTGAAAAGTGCACCGCGATACGCGCTCGATGAATTTATAATATTAATTTGATCCGACTACGTCACATCTCCACGTTTCATTTGTTTCGAGGGACGCATACTCTTTCTCAGATTCTACTATATGTATTTATGTACATATTATGTATAAGTATTACTATTATATTATATGAATATAGTATATACATGTGTTGACACGAACGTTGTTGAAAATAGTTATTATTATCATTGTACCAATGATAGTAATACTGCCTGAAGAAGATGTGGCATCTAATTCGATGATTTTAAGATTAACGTTAAATTATAGAACTTCCACGACACCGAGTCGCATGTAGATACGTCTAAGTCTTTCAGTGCTTAATTACTACGTCTTGTAAGGAGTAGATATCGATTAAGTTAAGCAGAATTAAAACTTTGCGTCAGGGCAAACCTTTTTTATAAAATAAAATTACGAAACTTTATGGAGTACTTAAACCTATTGGGAGAGGGTGTTCTATCATGAAATCGATCGATTTCTTATAATTTTATATAGATCATGAACGTAAAGTGACAATATAATTATTTTATGAAATAAAACAGTTTAACGAAACAATCGATCGTGTGTAGGAAATTAATCTTATTTCATTTTATTGATTGAACCAGATGGCAATCGACGGTTTTTGTTTAAAATGTACTCACGTTTGGCTGCAGTTTTTCAATGGTATTCCAAGAACCCATTTGTCAGAAAGGACACGTTTCCAAATTTCCCCGACAAATAAATACTTTGGGAGAGGTTCGTCCAGCAGATATTCTTCACCCGTCTTCCCTCTCTTCACCAACGGTTCCCCATTTATATCATACAACTGTAAATTGTATTGTGATGCATACCAAACTAAATTGTTTCGCGATAAGAGGAACGTGTATCTCTTCTCGTCCTCGTCGTTTTCTCTTGTTTTAAAATAACTCACGTCTTTATCAGAATTGCTAGTCTTATCCTCTCCGCACAAGGCTTGATCGTATAAACATTTTAAAGTACTCTGTGTTACTTCTTGAGTCTCTTTAATAGCAGCCTTCTTTTGCTCGATCCGCGATTCGACGTCAGATATTTGTTTCATCAAATGATCCTTCACCGGATTGCATTTCGAAGGCGAGGATTCCGGCTTGTCCTCGTCGCTAACAAATATATCGTCGTCCAACAACGAATTCATTCTCACTGTTCAAACGTTTACATTCGACGAGGATAAAGATCGATCGTTCGGCGATTGATCTATTGAGTTTTCACATTCTCGCGCGATCACGATTAATTTGAACTGATCACGTGAATTGACACGCTGTTTCGAAGAGATGCTTTCACAGGTTACTCGCGCATTCGAACTAACTCTTTACCACCCGCCGTATTTATTATGGTCACAGCATTTTCAAACATATGCATCACCGAGTAGATATTACGCTATAAAAGAGTGGTAGTGCCCGTGTAATCAGATGTAGTGATAATCCCTTGCAATAGAAGAATGTATTCAGTGTTAAATCTATATAACGTCTTATCTGTGGTTCATTTTCCACATACACAGGCACATAACGTGACTTGTCACTGTGGATAGAACAGGATGGAAGAGAACGAGTCGTCGCGGTCGTGGTGGATCGCGGAGAAGTTCGTCGCGTGGTGATAATAATTCGTAGGTCTTANTATTGAGTTTTCACATTCTCGCGCGATCACGATTAATTTGAACTGATCACATGAATTGACACGCTGTTTCGAAGAGCTTTCACAGGTTACTCGCGCATTCGAACTAACTCTTTACCACCCGCCGTATTTATTATGGTCACAACATTTTCAAACATATGCGTCACCGAGTAGATATTACGCTATAAAAGAGTGGTAGTGCCCGTGTAATCAGATGTAGTGTAGTGATAATCCCTTGCAATAGAAGAATGTATTCAGTGTTAAATCTATATAACGTCTTATCTGTGGTTCATTTTCCACATACACAAGCACATAACGTGAGTTGCCACTGTGGATAGAACAGGATGCAAGAGAACGAGTCGTCGCGGTCGTGGTGGATCGCGGAGAAGTTCGTCGCGTGGTGATAATAATTCGTAGGTCTTATTCTTCGGTTGCTCAACGTAGTTTAAGTGAAATCACAGATAAATATGTGGCTGGAGGAATGCGACAGTTTCGCGGAGCTCTGCCGAGGATATCTGCCGTACTATTTATTGATAATCCTGCCGATTTTTATTATCATCTCTCCGGTTAACCCAGTCGCCGCATCCCATGAATTCCCCGTTTACCGAATGCACCAATACGACCTGCACGGCGTGCCGCACGGTAACGAGATTTTTTTCCGATCGTGTTTAAAACAAAAAATCATACGATTTCTCGTTAGGCTGCCGCAGTGCACCGATTTCACTGGAGGCGATATCGCTGATGAGTTGGAGAGGCTCTAGGCACTGTATCGTGACGAAAGCTTTGTACATCACTACGAGCATGTTCCACCTCATCAGGCACAGGGCTGGTGCTCTGGTACTGGTCTTGCCAGAGAAAATCACCGACCTGACTCTAGAAGAGAAACAGGTAGTCCGATCTTATCGCTGAACCAAAGTAAAATTCGAGTCACTGTAAAATTCGTGTTATTTATTGCAGCATTTAATGAGCTTGGAAAATTTCATGCTCACTGGCTCCGAGACACCTATTCCAGTATACTTTACTGCATGGCATCCCAATCTACAAGCGATCTTGGATGACCTGTCTGTCGGTGCGGTCACTGATGAAAAGTCTGGCTCTGCGGCCGAGGCAATGTTCAATTCCATATCTGCGAGTGGTTATCAGGTGGTCGTAGCTGCTGNGTACATCACTACGAGCATGTTCCACCTCATCAGGCACAGGGCTGGTGCTCTGATACTGGTCCTGCCAGAGAAAATCACCGACCTGACTCTAGAAGAGAAACAGGTAGCCCGAGCTTATCGCTGAACGAAAGTAGAATTCGAGTCACTGTAAAATTCGTGTTATTTATTGCAGCATTTAATGAGCTTGGAAAATTACATGCTCACTGGCTCCGAGACACCTATTCCAGTATACTTTTCTGCATGGCATCCCAATCTACAAGCGATCTTGGATGACCTGTCTGTCGGTGCGGTCACTGATGAAAAGTCTGGCTCTGCGGCCGAGGCAATGTTCAATTCCATATCTGCGAGTGGTTATCAGGTGGTCGTAGCTGCTGGGCAAGCACTGGCAAAGACAGAAGTAAAAGTGGCTACTCTACACGGGAAGCTGACTGGCACGGGCGCCGAAGAGAAGCTGCCCACGATAGCCCTAGTCACACATTACGACAGCTCTGGTGCTGCACCCGTGAGTGCTCAAATAACGTTCATGCCCTATAAATGTTTGACACGTTCAAAGTAAATCTTTTATACATATGTGATATTGCTAATAAATAGGAGTTGTCTTTTGGAGCAGACAGCAATGCATCTGGAGTGGCCATGCTGTTGGAGATGGCCCGATTGTTCTCTATTTTGTACTCCACTAGCAAATCAAGACCCCAGTACAATCTCGTCTTCATAATGACCGGCGCTGGGAAACTGAATTACCAGGGTAGTAAAAAGTGGCTGGAGGATCAGCTGGACGGCCTCGAGGGCTCGATAATACAAGTACTACGCGCGTTTCGACTATCCTCGATCGTCGACCAATTTAGGAAGCTGACACTTTGTCAATTTCCAGGACGCAGCTTATGTCATTTGTTTAGACACGTTATCCACCGGCGACGATCTTTACGTGCACGTATCGAAACCGCCAAAGGATAATTCTACGGGCGGCATGTTCTACAAGGAACTGATGACCGTGTCTGAAGCGATGAACAGCACCGTCGAGGGCGTGCATAAGAAGATAAATCTGGCGGAGGAGACGCTGGCTTGGGAGCACGAGAGATACAGTATTCGTAGATTACCAGCTACGACGCTGTCCACGTTGAAAAGCCACGACGATCCGATCAGGACATCGATATTGGACGTGATGCAAGCAAAGCAGATAGACAGACTGTACAAACACACCCAGTTAGTGGTGGAAGCCTTAGCGAGACATATATACAATTTGAGTTCTAGTCAAATCTTCGTCGATCCGCTGGTACGTTTATCTAATCTCTTTGGGATCGCTCTTATCTCGCCGATCGTACTTCACTTTTTCAGGATGTATCCAAGGAATCGTTATCTCTGTGGTTTACTTACTTGGCGTCGCAGCCGAGAGCTGCCCCGTTATTAGCAGACAAAAACAACATGCTGGTGAGCACGTTGAAAGAGGCAATGTCCAGATACCTCGGAGACGTAAAGGTCGCCTTGCACAGTCCTGATAAACAGGATCCGGAATTCGTGTTTTACGATGTTACAAAGGCAACGCTGAACGTCTATAGGTAAGCGTTTCGAACGCTCGTCGTCACTGACGCGAGTTCCTCTGATCAACACGTTTTATCTTGTTCCAGCGTAAAGCCAGCTGTATTCGATCTCTTCCTCACGATCGCCATCATTCTGTATTTGGGCGTTATTTACGTCATCGTACATAATTTCCCACGCGCGTATTCCTTAGCGGCTCGTTTCTCCGCGAACAATAAAACGTAATGAAATCTCTCTCTCTCTTTCTCTCGAAGTAAATCGTCCCGTTTGCTGCATTGTAAAAAGTCGCTACACTACTTCTTTTCTTTTTAAAAGGAATCTAATATATCGGAAGAAAGGAATAATATAACGTCGTAAGTCTAAGATTGAAACGAAACATGTACATTAAAATATCCGCTCGTATTCTTTGATCAAAGGGTATCTACTTACACGTCGTACCTTAAACGATCTGTGAGCGTTAACGTAGGTGTTTAGATCTTACGCGTGAACACTCGTCCACGCGTGTTACTCTACCCCGAAAATAAGAACAAAGTTACGGTTAAGATAGATGCTACTTCTCGTTCTACGGTAAATGTGTAAGGATACGTGATAACTAAGACCAACAGTAACAAAACAGACCAAATAGTGAGATTTCAAAATGCAATTTATAAAACGAAGACTGGCGAATTTAAACGAAACGCAGAACGTGTAGTAAAAATTCCAACCTGTGTATAGAATACCAGAAACGCTAGTTTTAGTTAATTGCAGACCTTTCTTTATGACTCTGTCGTAATGATCTGATTGTTCGCAATGTGACTTAGCGTACAACAGATGAATTGTTTCCTTTTTAAATGCCAGATTACTATTTGCCAAACATTCACCGAAATTGATGAATTTAATGGTAGAGCATAATGAATACTTACTAATTTAAATACGATTATACAGAATGTATAAAACTTGTAAAATAAACCAAATAGAAAATGATCGACTAGAATTATTTTACCATGTCCCCATTCGAAAATCTGCATACGCGTCGTCGGGTATGGAATAAAAACATCTCTTGATCGTGTATTATTATTCTCGGATCTGCGGAAACTGGTTTGACCAGTTCATTAGACTTTCTCTTGCTACTTCTGACTAGAATATTGTTCAGTATGAATCAAGATTTACCAGAAACTGGTAAAGGCGCATCAGAAATATGAACTCCGTTGTCAACAAAAGTATTTCGTATTTCAATTAAATCATTATTGATGCCAACATATTGTTTCTAAATGTACGACGTTCCTCAGTAGGTTTGACATTTAGAAATAGAAGTGAAAGATGGATGTTCCGAAGACCTGTGAGCCTTTTAACGAAGTTTATAGCACCGGAATTGAAAGCTATAGAGGCAGCTGGTACTTGGAAGAAGGAGCGCGTAATTGCTTCCCCTCAGCGAACCCGAATCGTCCTGACGAACGGCATAGAGGCTTTAAATTTCTGTGCGAACAATTACTTAGGATTAGCGGTAGGTGTTGAAGTTCATAAAGTCTGTTTCGCGATAACTTTTAGTACCGTTTGTTTCTCAAGGACAATAAAGAAGTGATATCCGCGGCGAAATTCGCATTAGACAAATACGGAGCCGGTTTGAGTTCCGTAAGATTCATATGCGGTACACAAGAGATTCACGTGGAACTCGAAGAGAAGATCGCACGATTTCACGGCAGAGAAGCTGCTATTCTTTACGCGTGTTGTCTCGACGCGAACGCTGGATTATTCGAGGCATTGTTGACATCCGAAGATGCGGTTTTCAGTGACGAGCTCAATCATGCCTCGATCATCGACGGTATCAGACTATGCAAAGCGAAGAGACACAGGTGAGCGAATAAAATCGTTGTACTTTATTCAGCCGCGTAAAATGATCGGGTTCCTCGAAGGTACAAGCACCGCGACATGGAAGACTTGGAGAACCAGTTGAAAGATAGTACGTCTTCGCGTTTACGACTAATCGCGACCGACGGTGTATTTTCTATGGATGGCACCGTCGCACCTTTGTCAAAGATAATGGAGCTCGCAAAGAAATATAACGCCCTGACGTTCGTGGACGACTGCCACGCAACTGGATTTTTTGGGAAAACTGGAAGGTACAAATGATCACCGATGATCTGTTTATTAAGTAGCGCATGTTGCTTGTAATCGCAGAGGTTGTTTAATCGCAGAGGTACAGAAGAATATTTCGATCAATTGGGAAGTATCGATATCATCAATTCTACGTTAGGCAAAGCTCTCGGGGGAGCGGCCGGTGGCTATACGACTGCTAAAAAGGAACTGATCGATTTATTAAGGCAACGCAGTAGACCGTATTTATTCTCAAATTCTTTACCACCGCCTGTAGTTGCGTCAGCGAGCAAGGTATACCACGTTCTTTATTACCTCTCGCGAAGACATCAATATCGAGGACTCTGATAACTTTTTATATGGGACACAGGTATTAGATTTGATAACAGATTCTACAGAGTACTTGAATCGTCTGAAGAGCAACACCAATTTGTTTAGAAGTACTATGAAAACGGCAGGTTTCACGATCATCGGCGACGACCATCCCATCTGTCCCGTTATGATAGGCGATGCGAGATTAGCCAGCGAATTCGCGGACAGGATGATCGGTACGTCATGTGCTCTTCTCTTTGTTTTTATTTAATGAAAATTGTTTTTATTCAATATATATTACTGTGTTCTTTTCCTTCCTTTTTACAGAGCAAGGCGTCTATGTTATTGGTTTTAGTTACCCCGTGGTACCGAGGGATAAAGCGAGAATACGCGTCCAAATCAGTGCCGCGCACTCAGCGAACGACATAGAACATGCTGCGAACGCGTTTATACACATTGGAAGAGAGCTCGGAGTTATTAACTGACGTATTTCTCGTTCGTACAAAGTATACTGTTCAAGTGAAACGATTCTACAGTATTGAAAAGAATGGAATTTTTACAGAGGCATGACTGGCCCAGAAGAGTTTAATGTTTTTTAACGCGTGCGAAGAAAATGTTACTCTTGAATACAATAAACAAAAGTTGTTACCTTTATATAAATTTCCTCACTGTATAAGATTTCTTCAGATTAAAAAAACTTTTGATTACATGAACAAGTTACACAGATCCTTATGAAATTTATTCATAAAAACGTTAAGGTTTGTACGGCTTGAGAAGATTCTCGGAAAACTCTTTCACTTGTTGGACTCCACGAACCTCTCTTTCTAGCAGAGGTAGCTTCGTGATATGAAAATCCTCGTAAAGATCCATTATCTATGAAAAGATCACGGTCATAATTTCTGTTGTTCTCAGAGCTAGCATCGAGTTACACTTCCATTTACCTGTTCCAAGTATTTGTCTTGTATTTTATGCCTGGCGTGACACAGTCTACAGGGTACGTCTCCCTCTTTCAAGAACAACAATTGATTCACTAAGATATTGTGGGTATCAATGCCACACTTGGTCAACTCTTGCACAAGCCTCTCTGTTTCATAAAGAGACAAAAATTCTGCTATGCACACACAGATAAATGTCGTCTGTTCTGGATTTCTGAACTGTTCGTTAACTTGCCGAATGATAACGAGCATTTCCTCTATCTTATTGCAAAACGTATCTACATTGAAGTCTGTCATGCCCAATAATGAACTTACCTGTAATTGTACATGCTTACGATTAGATATAATTTAAATGAATCATTAATTGCATCGAGCTTAAGTTTAAAACCTCTCTGACCTGTGTGAGGAAAGGGCTGATCATCATTTTTAAACGCATTAATTTGCCCAACCCTTTTTCTACTACTTGTGGAAATGACAGTAGTCTCAAGGTATGCCCAGTGGGTGCAGTGTCAAACACAACGACAGAAAAGTTCATTCCTTTTACCAGCCTAGAAATTCGAGTTTCAAACGACAGTTCAAATGATTTCTTATATACTATGTGAAGTTACTAACTTCATGACTTCCGCGTAACTCATCGCCTCGTCTATGCCAGGAAACGCCCCGACGATCTCTTGCATTATGCTTCTACTCAATCTCATCGCCTCTCCTCCTGAAACTGATTTGTCATCACGTCTACATTCATTCATTAAATGAAAGAATTATGCGACGGAAGAACATGTACGCAAGGTATGATACCTGCTTCGTTTTCGAAATATTCCTCCGGCAATTCGGTAATCCCTACGTTCGGATCTATTTCCATGGCGAAGAGGTTGTCAAAACCGTTCACCTTCGTGGGAACTTTGCTGAACTTTTGGTCGAACGCGTCGGATATATTATGTGCGGGATCGGTGGAGATGATAAGTACATTTTCTCTCACTTTCGACAATTGCACGGCCAAGGAACAACTGTAAATAGATTAGGAATAGGAAATTCGTGAAAAAAGCGACCGTTTTAATCTATGCTACATAGACGATAGATTCAGGTTATCGAGAATACCTGCACGTCGTTTTGCCGACTCCACCTTTGCCACCAACGAATATCCATAGCAAGGATTTCTGTTCGATGACATTTCTAAGAGAAGGTTCATACTCGATCGCTTCGCTCTCGCTCAAACTCATATTCAACAAGCCACAAAATATCCTACGTCCAAGCAAATTTTTAACACGTCATTTACTAATGTCGCCGTCGCCAGTTCCGTACGAGTATACAACTGGGACTGAAACTACTTCACATGAACATGTTATTAGTGAAAGCGAAAAAATAAAATGAAAAAAACACCTGATCTAACGATTTTATTATCGATATGCCGCGGTCTACTAATTATTTTACGCTGAACAACCGATACTCGCGTAACGTGATTTTGGAACATCATTTATATGTATTTCATTTTACGTAAAATAGAAATTAGCAAAGTATTATACTTCTTACCAATGAGTTTAAATATTTTCCCACCATTTTATAAGGACAGAGTGTAAAAGAATTGCTTAATTATGTTTTAAAGAAATAGGTATCTTAATTAAGCATCGATAGTAGAGTCGAGGTCAGTTTGGAATTTCCGCGCGGTCACGTGATCCCCCACTCCACTTGCTCGAGCGTCGGCCATTTGCTTTTTCGCCTCTTTTTAAATCGTTGGTTCCCGCNTTACCAATGAGTTTAAATATTTTCCCACCATTTTATAAGGACAGAGTGTAAAAGAATTGCTTAATTATGTTTTAAAGAAATAGGTATCTTAATTAAGCATCGATAGTAGAGTCGAGGTCAATTTGGAATTTCCGCGCGGTCACGTGATCCCCCACTCCACTTGCTCGAGCGTCGGCCATTTGCTTTTTCGCCTCTTTTTAAATCGTTGGTTCCCGCATCGCTTCAGGGGTAAGTACTAAATCTCCGAAAATAAATTCAGTGAATCTTACAATTTCGGTTTCATTACGGAGATCACAACTAGGACAAAGGTAAGAAGTGTATAAAGAGTGGCAGACATTCTCTCAAAATGAATCAGAAGACAATATGTTGTAATTATAATAAATTTATTTCAATTTGTTTCTATTACAATATGTCGATTCAAGATTTTACATCGATAACATTTAATTTATACATAAATAGAAGAATCTGTAATAGGCTTCTGTCGATGGGCAAGTGTAATAAATTGTTCGCTGAAGAATATACGCTTTTCGGTTTTCATGCGTTCATNTGAATCAGAAGACAATATGTTGTAATTATAATAAATTTATTTCAATTTGTTTCTATTACAATATGTCGATTCAAGATTTTACATCGATAACATTTAATTTATACATAAATAGAAGAATCTGTAATAGGCTTCTGTCGATGGGCAAGTGTAATAAATTGTTCGCTGAAGAATATACGCTTTTCGGTTTTCATGCGTTCATACGGCGATTGTTTTCGATCGACTCAATTTAATACACTTGTCCAACGACGATCATCTACGTAAAGCTTGAGTGAATTAGAAATTTTTGACAAATGAAATTTTCCCGGAAATCAATGCAATTGAATATCGCGTATGTCTCTTTAGCTAAGAAAGAACTGTTTACTTTTCTAAACCGTCTGTGTCGTACTAATCGCGAAGATAACGCGGTGTAACACATCTCCTGAAATGTATCATACGTATAGACTACAGCAGAATTAGCATCTTTATCTTTACTTTATCATTATGGTTAAACGCTACTAATTAATCGATTATAAATCTCTGTGACTCTATGTTCTTATCGCTGTTAAATCTAGAAAGTAGTGTCAATTATAATCAATTCTTCATAAAATCTTGACAACATCAACCGCGCCGTGTTGAAATTACTTGGATGCCAGGAACATTATTAGTCTGTAACACAAGAAACTCCGAATTTTTTAGCGACGCGACGCGATACCACGAGAGATTTGTTCCTTCGAGTAAAATAAACCAAGTTACACGCGTATCGCGTTCTTACCTGAAACTAATAGCTCTCGCAGCAAGAAGTCTATTACACTCTGCCGTATCAGGTAAGGGTAAAGGTAAATAAGGGCTTTCGTTTTCTTGGTCGGTGAATTCGAACTTGTGTATTCTCGGTTGTACCTTCATGTCTCCGAATGGCCCTTTCAGTATCAAATAATGGAGCGGTAGCGGGTATGTGGTTTTCGTTTTCAGAATCAGCTACAATCGATGCGAACGAAGTGTAAAGGAAGGTATTGGCTCGTCCGCGAATTTTCTTGCATATCTACGTACTTGGTATGTCATGTCCCTTTCGGAACTCTGAGTAGGATCGCGTTGACTGTTATTGATCCTTGCCTTCACGACCCACTGGTTGTTGAACGCCGTGAAACGGGACGTCTCATAAAATAGTTTGTGTACGAACTCGTCCGTTCGATAGGGTTTCATTTGTAAATCTATAAAGGACGGAATTTCAAATAATTTCGTACCCTCGAGCACGTTTTTCTCGTCGAGCTGGTCAGATAAAAATGATTATTGAACTATCTCTAACGAAACGTCATTTCTCAATAATGATTTTACGATTCGAATATGACGAGCGTGACGAAAAGGTAACGTTCCTGTTGCTGCTAATCAAAGTGAAAAATAAACATGATTCGATCGAAAATTAGAATGAACGAAGAGTAGATATATAGGCTCGAGGACCTCGATGCGTAACAATCGGATACAGACCGTTGAACGTGATTTTCTCGTAGGACAAAAGATCAAAGACATTGTCATAGAGCCTACGTTCTTCGAGGGTACGAGCGTCGATGTCGCGTAACGCTTCCATCACGTCCAAGCCCGAGCGATGAGGATGGACGCATTGAGCCTCGTGCTCCGGACGTTCGTGGTTCGGTCCCCGCCAGGGGCAACCGATTCTGCTGTATTTGCAACTGGATATTCTACAGTAACAAAGAGTATTAACGCCGATTCGCCCGGTCCCTCAGCCCTGGCAATGATTACCTCTCTTCGCACATCGTCTCCTCGTGACGTTCCAACGAGTTCCGCGGGAATTCCTTCGCGCAATATTGACATTCCGCTGGCAACTCGGAAACCGCTTTCTCGACGGCCAAATTCCGTGACGGCGAGGTTCTGCTGATATCGATTCTGCAGTTGGGACACGTTGCCATTTCATCTCTCAGCCTGGCATCTGCGAGGACATGAGTGAAGCAACCGGCACACATCAAGTGTCCATTTGTACACTGTGAACATTGTTTGCAGTATGTATTACTAGGTTCCTCGACAGCGTCTTCTTATTTATTTCTTTCCCATAAAACATTTATTTTATGGTCCGCAATGCACAGCTCCGTGCAAAGTTTATGCAAACGTTAATCGCAGGAAAATATATAGTTTCCCCGTTCGAATCGACGGATGTTAAAATTTGCACAGGCTGTCGCATTACTCCTCTTCCTCTTAATGCGTATTCATACGACCCTTGGTATCGCATTAAATCGAACTAGAATAACAGAACTTATGTCATGTATATTACCATGATCTGATGTTCTTACACCTGAAACACAAAATTGTAGTAGCAGTATTAATAATCGGAGTTCAGCAAGTCAAGACAGAACACTTTTTTTCATTAATGCTTCCGATATCGATAATAGAAAGGAATAGAAGAGAGGATAATGATGCGTAGGACAAGTGAAAAGGGGGTGTCGAATGCGAAATAACTAACTAATAACCCTTTAAGAATATTTATTTTGCTCAATGCTTTTCAACTATACATGTTGTACAGATTTTTCCTTTCTGGAAGTAGTACACTTTCTCTCTCTCACTCTCACTCTCTCACTATTAATCATAGTTGATAAACATCGATTCCGCATGGATCTACAATAACCGTTTATCTGTTCCTAGTAACTAGACGAGCCTGCCTTGTAATTCCATTTCTCTTTTAATCGATTTCTTACAATAAACATAAAAAAAGTGTTATATCGTAATCTAAAAACTATTTGGTCACTTAATTAAACTCTCTATTTTCTTTCTCTTTTATTTTCATAGTTGACTTTATTGAAACTATCGACAAGGATGAAGCTAGAGTTTGACTTTCATTTTAATATCTCGTTAGGGCCAAGCATATAAATACAGAAATATAATATCCAAAAACTTGCGTACTCGTGCTAAAAATAAACTTACACGTGTATATGTGCCTCTATCATGATGGGACAAACGCAATGTTGCTCTCCTACCGTTTACAGTTCATTAAAAACAGTGAATATAAAGAGTAACGTTACATATACATGTATGGGCATACACATATAATTTTCATTAATCAAATTGCGGGAGAGAATCGGGGATGAGATGTAATAAATCGAGTACAGGTGGGATGAAATGCTACAAGTTTAATAACGGAGGAGCCTCTGTAAATAAATATTGCTAAACAATGGGACCGTTGCATGCGTACATACAATAATTCTCTTTGGTATATTTCGCTCCTCGCGCTATTAAGAGAGATCCGCTGTAAATATAACATCATACCGAGAATTACTTTACACGCATGCATAAACATTTTACGGCTATTCACGTTTCTATCCTAGGAAAATATATATGTTCCACTTTCGGGAATGATATGTTCACCGTAAATGTTTCATCTAGTAAATGGTCAGACGAACTAAACGTAAAAGGAGAATTAGTTTGACCCGCAATTATTTTCCTGGAACGTTAGAAAAATAATGTCTTTACCATTGACAATGATTAGAAACAATTGTCAAAGAAAAAAGAGGAAAAACGGGCAGAGTGAGAGAGAAAGAATTTAAGACAGAAACGAACGTATCGTTAATCTCCAATAAAAGTATAATACGATTAAAATCAGTATCGGAAAAATGAGAGAACGGCAAGAAAAGAACGGCAAGAATTTCCGAAACTACGCGATCCCTTCGAACGCCACTGTTCCACTCGTTGCGACTATTCGACCGTCCCAATTTATAGAATTGTACGAACCACGTACGAACTATTACTCTGGAATTGATGGCAGTGAACCGTGCTCCAGCTGCAGGATCGGCGCTTACGTACTCAACTACGTAATATGCATCTATATACGTTCGGACGAAAGGTATTGCTGCTACGAAACGAACAAAGCCGAGAACAAAAGACGATTTCGTTTGGAAGGACGTAAACAAATTGTCATAGTGCCGTGATACGATCGGTGAATCGAATAAAAACCGTTTCTTTTTACCGTGCAGTATCTATACGATATGTATCATATCATGTACGTATATATATCGGATTGAACGTTGAAGAAGTCGCTTATCGACCTCGGGTGAAAATGTCGAACGGGAAGAAACGACCATCGTTCGGGCGACGAGCACCGTTAAGTTTCACGAATACACGATCGAACGTGGATCTCGCGATCTCGATCGTCGTTTCCGCGGCCGTCGGACAACACGGGAAACAATCGAATATGTATAAATTTCTGTAGAAAAACTTACCTGATAAACGGCAGCCTTGGGTAAATCGAGACAAACTGCGCAGCAGAGGATGCCGCCCAGGCGGTGTTCCAATTTTTGTTCGGTTTTCCCATCGTTCCGCGACACTTTCCGACGCTTTTTGTCCGGCTCGAGAAAATCTTCTACTTTCTCGAGGTCGTCGCGTATCGGGGCGGCCGATTGGGCTTGCTCCGAAACGCTACTCGACGATGCAGCTTCGTTGTTCGGATCAGCCATATTGATTGTTTTGGTTTTTCCTCCACCGTGCGATGCAAACGTGAGCGTGAGAAATGCGCAGATGTCAAACGCAGACCACGTAACAGTCCCGTGTAGGTGTAGCAGACTGGGCTGCCGAACCGATCCCGCGGATGCCCGTCGGGAACGCACGTTTGAATTGGTCGATGCCGCCGATCGCTTCGTCCAGCTTTAAAACGCGTACATTTTCATCGCGTCAGGAGTATTTCGTCAATTTATTTCGATGGACGCAGCGGGACAACCTATTTGTAGCGGGGCAGAGACCGTCAGGGACTCGAGGTCGACGAGGGATCGAGAAATTTTTCATGAACTTTGTCCCCGTTCAACATGGCTTTGTTCGATCGCCTCTTCTATTGAAAAATCAAGACCGATTCGAATTAATTACCGCATTAAATCGCGATTGACAGCTCGTTTGCGTAGTTGTTGTTTGACAATCAGAAATTCGTCGATATTCGGTGCTACCACTCTCTCTGTCAACTTCCAGCGTATCCGAGCTTCAAGCGTAAATCCGAACTTCAAATTCATAAATTTTGATGTTGAATAATCATTTACACATCCCAACTTACTAACTTCTCTTCTCTTTCATCGTATTACTTTTATGCGATTGCTATTTAAAACATCTGTCAATCGATCGGCTGACATTGATCATTATGGATTCATATTGACGTGAAAGTCGCGCGCTTTCCTCGTTTCGTTAGTCGGTCCGGTCGGTCCTGAAATCATGGTGTGTGCGAAACCGGTGTGTCTCAGTGCGGTATGAAATATTGTGCACAATTGTTTTTATTTACAAGAAGATCACGAGTAAGGTAAGTGAGATCCATCATCCTTTGTTACATTGAGATACGTTTCCCAACAATATTTGCAAAGGAACAAAGCCAAAAGAGTATGAATCAGGAAGATAGAATAAGGATTCGGATGATCAAATCTGAATAATAAATTCTTTATTTACACGTCGACGTATCGCCGTTTATAAGCTGTCTCCTCTCACTATAAATTCAATTCTCACGTATGAGCCGATACCGCACGTTCATTTATTGTTCCGTCGACGTATCGGTTCACCCGGTAAATATACAATGTGTCGCGTACCACGCTAGATAGAATGGACGAATTAAACATTATTACATTCACAATCGCTACGGTCCACTCGTTGACTACGCGTGAAAATCATTACGCAACGGAGAGACGTTGAAAAATACCGTGTATCACACGACCCAAAACGATTTCATAGCGTGTTTAAAATATAATAACGCTGGTCGCGACTCAATCATGTATTAAAATATGTTCGCGTCGATTTGCACAAGTCGATCTGTGAACAAACGAATTTCCGAAGACACGTTCAACCAATTTGCATCTTAATGCATTTGGTGCAAACGATATGCTTCAAGGTAAATGTACTTTACAGATTCGTGCTTTCTGTTTTCTAACGAAAAGTATGTCGGGTGCAGCCTTAAAATTCTTCACACGTTCGTCCGTCCGTTTTAATGGTCTCTCCAAATTTCGTTCGTTTGATCGATAACTCATCTAAAATGTAAAAACGACTATTCTATAGCAAACGTGAAATGGTGACTATCTTGCGATCAAACGTTTCGGTGAAACATGGTACTTGGCTCTCTACTTTATACATCGTTAAAAGAACGAACGTTCTGTAGAAACCAGAGAAAAGAATGACGCGGTCGTTAGAACGTACGTAGAATTTTTGCGAATCGTTTAATCTCTCTAACGTTTCGCAGGCAAAGTACCTCTGCTCTATAAACAGTAGAAGAGTAGAAAATGTATTGCAATTACTTTAGTGGACAGTAGTACGTAAACGTTTCTACAAATTTTTCCCATTCTTCCCGTTTATGTCTCGTAACGCAAGAACAAGTGTAAACGCTCTTTGTACTTTTTCGACGGTGTATCCGAACAAATTGGATACGATCGTAAACGTCTTTTAAAAATTGGCATTTAGTCACGATCGAAACACATACACACTTCACATACACGATGTTCGATCTGGACGATACTAGATGACTTGACGGCGTACGCATACGTTATTGCTCGTTCATAAATAGCTCCTCCTATATCATTTTTTACATACCGTTTTCTATTTAACGAAAAACCGATCCGCGCGAGCCGTTCGCGAATTTATTAAATACCTTGAGAAATTCCATGTATGCATATAGAGAGGTAAATATTTATGACCTGAATCATGTGATCTCTCATTGTCGCTGTTAACACGTGGGATGATCCGCGCGAGCCGTTCGCGAGAGATCACATGATTCAGGTCATAAATATTTACCTCTCTATATACATACATGGAATTTCTCAACGTATTTAATATGTTCAGTATTTACAACATACACACGCACGCTCTACCTCGTGCTATTACCCAGAATTTACATCTCGTAATTTACAGCTCGTAAATTATTTCTCCAAAAACCGTTAAGGGCTCCTCGACCGTTTCGTTTTATCTGTCGGAGGTTGTCTCGCTTCGTCTAAGGCTGAAACGAAAAGATACAGATTTAAAAGAACAAATACCGTCGGTAAGCGAGAAAACAACTGGTAGTCGTTCGATATTACAATAAGAAAGGCAAATATTTGTTATCCCGTCTGAGGCGCGTAACGCAAATTTACCTTTCGAATCGAGGCGACTTCGGCAAAACGACTTACCTAATGCATTGCGATCTCGTTCCGTCGTCGCGGAATCGCTCTGCGACTCTTCCGAGATCTTCGTTTTGTCCAACCTCTGAACGTCCGGTAACGAGGCCAGCATCACGGCCGTAGAATTCTTCAAGCCAGCGTACGACTGCTCCAGCTGTTTCACTTTTTCACTGAGCTCGATATTGGCCGCGTGGACCTCGCTCATCTAAAGAGACAACGAGACGGTAGTAATAGTAATTCAAACGAGCAATTTCGTGCCGATCGATCGTTCACGTACTTGGCCGTTCAGCTTCGTAACAGTGGTCAACACGGTACTTTTCACGCATTCCCTCTCCAACGATATCACTTTCATGCTGACGTTCTGCATCGTCTCTTGAAGCACCACCAACGTTTCCTGCAAATTACGTTCCATTAACGAACGCGGCTTCACCCCATCGCCGCCCATCGATCCCTCAATATTTACATGGTCCTTCTTTTGATCTTCCACCACCCACTGCACCGCCCTCGTGAGCGTCTCGTTGACGTTCGCCAAATTACCCGATAAATGTACAATCGCCGCGTTCAGTTCATCAGTCTTTATCTTCGTTTCGTTCGTAGTCGACACCTGCGGCCTTTGCGTAACGTTAGACAACTCCGTCACGGCGTTCTATAATACAGATAAGTTGAAAAGGTATCGTGAGATAATTATAGGTTCCTCATCGAGCGTGACAGATAATCAAGTCGCCTATCCCACCTTGATGTCGGTGACGTTCTGCTGAATAATGGTTTGGGCATCTTGCAATCTAGCGTTCGATTCTTTTAACGTATTTACTGTGGCACTCAGGTCTTGTATTTGGCTTCCAAACGACGCCACGCTACTCGAGAGCGCCTTCAGATCCGTTGGCACGTTGACTAACGCTGGATCAGCTTTGAACCATTCTTCTACTCGGTGTAAATCGCGTTGAATTACTGCTAACTGTAGACAAATAACACTGAATTACTAGCGTACAAGGGATTCCACTAACTCGCAAAGTCCGATCGATTTACCTGCGTCGTAAAATTATTGATCTGCAACTTGAGATCGGATAAATGGGTAAAAATAATGGTCTGGTTGTTTTGTAGATCTCTCGACAGCGAATGACATTTTTGTAGCGCGTCGGGGACACCCTCGCTACCGGCGATAACTGCAAGATAAACAGTGGC
>SMSR01008156.1:55430-160520 GCA_019453355.1 Ceratina japonica
TAGGGCTCGAGAGCGAACCGTGGGACAAAGAAAAAATAAAGAACGGAGGGAAAAAATGAGAACGAGGCGTGTAACGAACGAGGCCACGGATGATCGTAGCGATCGAGGTGTATCGGCTGCCCGAAGTGGCCGACTTGTTACAGATAAGGGAGCTCGAACAAAATACCTCGACCGTTCACGGTGCTATAACACCTTGCTGGCGCTACGCCTGTCGGCCGAAATAACGCACACGTACGTACATGCATTTATATATATGTGTTAAATTCAATAATCGGAGTTTCAGAATCTAGATTGACATTTANCGTCAGGGACTCGAGGTCGACGAGGGATCGAGAAATTTTTCATGAACTTTGTCCCCGTTCAACATGGCTTTGTTCGATCGCCTCTTCTATTGAAAAATCAAGACCGATTCGAATTANTGTCAGGGACTCGAGGTCGACGAGGGATCGAGAAATTTTTCATGAACTTTGTCCTCGTTCAACATGGCTTTGTTCGATCGCCTCTTCTATTGAAAAATCAAGACCGATTCGAATTAATTACCGCATTAAATCGCGATTGACAGCTCGTTTGCGTAGTTGTTGTTTGACAATCAGAAATTCGTCGATATTCGGTGCTACCACTCNTGTTTACAGTTCATTAAAAACAGTGAATATAAAGAGTAACGTTACATATACATGTATGGGCATACACATATAATTTTCATTAATCAAATTGCGGGAGAGAATCGGGGATGAGATGTAATAAATCGAGTACAGNCTCTCTGTCAACTTCCAGCGTATCCGAGCTTCAAGCGTAAATCCGAACTTCAAATTCATAAATTTTGATGTTGAATAATCATTTACACATCCCAACTTACTAACTTCTCTTCTCTTTCATCGTATTACTTTTATGCGATNGATCCTCTGTCAACTTCCAGCGTAGCCGAGCTTCAAGCGTAAATCCGAACTTCAAATTCATAAACTTTAATGTTGAATAATCATTTACACATCCCAACTTACTAACTTCTCTTCTCTTTCATCGTATTACTTTTATGCGATTGCTATTTAAAACNGGTGGGATGAAATGCTACAAGTTTAATAACGGAGGAGCCTCTGTAAATAAATATTGCTAAACAATGGGACCGTTGCATGCGTACATACAATAATTCTCTTTGGTATATTTCGCTCCTCGCGCTATTAAGAGAGATCCGCTGTAAATATAACATCATACCGAGAATTACTTTACACGCATGCATAAACATTTTACGGCTATTCACGTTTCTATCCTAGGAAAATATATATGTTCCACTTTCGGGAATGATATGTTCACCGTAAATGTTTCATCTAGTAAATGGTCAGACGAACTAAACGTAAAAGGAGAATTAGTTTGACCCGCAATTATTTTCCTGGAACGTTAGAAAAATAATGTCTTTACCATTGACAATGATTAGAAACAATTGTCAAAGAAAAAAGAGGAAAAACGGGCAGAGTGAGAGAGAAAGAATTTAAGACAGAAACGAACGTATCGTTAATCTCCAATAAAAGTATAATACGATTAAAATCAGTATCGGAAAAATGAGAGAACGGCAAGAAAAGAACGGCAAGAATTTCCGAAACTACGCGATCCCTTCGAACGCCACTGTTCCACTCGTTGCGACTATTCGACCGTCCCAATTTATAGAATTGTACGAACCACGTACGAACTATTACTCTGGAATTGATGGCAGTGAACCGTGCTCCAGCTGCAGGATCGGCGCTTACGTACTCAACTACGTAATATGCATCTATATACGTTCGGACGAAAGGTATTGCTGCTACGAAACGAACAAAGCCGAGAACAAAAGACGATTTCGTTTGGAAGGACGTAAACAAATTGTCATAGTGCCGTGATACGATCGGTGAATCGAATAAAAACCGTTTCTTTTTACCGTGCAGTATCTATACGATATGTATCATATCATGTACGTATATATATCGGATTGAACGTTGAAGAAGTCGCTTATCGACCTCGGGTGAAAATGTCGAACGGGAAGAAACGACCATCGTTCGGGCGACGAGCACCGTTAAGTTTCACGAATACACGATCGAACGTGGATCTCGCGATCTCGATCGTCGTTTCCGCGGCCGTCGGACAACACGGGAAACAATCGAATATGTATAAATTTCTGTAGAAAAACTTACCTGATAAACGGCAGCCTTGGGTAAATCGAGACAAACTGCGCAGCAGAGGATGCCGCCCAGGCGGTGTTCCAATTTTTGTTCGGTTTTCCCATCGTTCCGCGACACTTTCCGACGCTTTTTGTCCGGCTCGAGAAAATCTTCTACTTTCTCGAGGTCGTCGCGTATCGGGGCGGCCGATTGGGCTTGCTCCGAAACGCTACTCGACGATGCAGCTTCGTTGTTCGGATCAGCCATATTGATTGTTTTGGTTTTTCCTCCACCGTGCGATGCAAACGTGAGCGTGAGAAATGCGCAGATGTCAAACGCAGACCACGTAACAGTCCCGTGTAGGTGTAGCAGACTGGGCTGCCGAACCGATCCCGCGGATGCCCGTCGGGAACGCACGTTTGAATTGGTCGATGCCGCCGATCGCTTCGTCCAGCTTTAAAACGCGTACATTTTCATCGCGTCAGGAGTATTTCGTCAATTTATTTCGATGGACGCAGCGGGACAACCTATTTGTAGCGGGGCAGAGACCGTCAGGGACTCGAGGTCGACGAGGGATCGAGAAATTTTTCATGAACTTTGTCCCCGTTCAACATGGCTTTGTTCGATCGCCTCTTCTATTGAAAAATCAAGACCGATTCGAATTAATTACCGCATTAAATCGCGATTGACAGCTCGTTTGCGTAGTTGTTGTTTGACAATCAGAAATTCGTCGATATTCGGTGCTACCACTCTCTCTGTCAACTTCCAGCGTATCCGAGCTTCAAGCGTAAATCCGAACTTCAAATTCATAAATTTTGATGTTGAATAATCATTTACACATCCCAACTTACTAACTTCTCTTCTCTTTCATCGTATTACTTTTATGCGATTGCTATTTAAAACATCTGTCAATCGATCGGCTGACATTGATCATTATGGATTCATATTGACGTGAAAGTCGCGCGCTTTCCTCGTTTCGTTAGTCGGTCCGGTCGGTCCTGAAATCATGGTGTGTGCGAAACCGGTGTGTCTCAGTGCGGTATGAAATATTGTGCACAATTGTTTTTATTTACAAGAAGATCACGAGTAAGGTAAGTGAGATCCATCATCCTTTGTTACATTGAGATACGTTTCCCAACAATATTTGCAAAGGAACAAAGCCAAAAGAGTATGAATCAGGAAGATAGAATAAGGATTCGGATGATCAAATCTGAATAATAAATTCTTTATTTACACGTCGACGTATCGCCGTTTATAAGCTGTCTCCTCTCACTATAAATTCAATTCTCACGTATGAGCCGATACCGCACGTTCATTTATTGTTCCGTCGACGTATCGGTTCACCCGGTAAATATACAATGTGTCGCGTACCACGCTAGATAGAATGGACGAATTAAACATTATTACATTCACAATCGCTACGGTCCACTCGTTGACTACGCGTGAAAATCATTACGCAACNATTACCGCATTAAATCGCGATTGACAGCTCGTTTGCGTAGTTGTTGTTTGACAATCAGAAATTCGTCGATATTCGGTGCTACCACTCTCTCTGTCAACTTCCAGCGTATCCGAGCTTCAAGCGTAAATCCGAACTTCAAATTCATAAATTTTGATGTTGAATAATCATTTACACATCCCAACTTACTAACTTCTCTTCTCTTTCATCGTATTACTTTTATGCGATTGCTATTTAAAACATCTGTCAATCGATCGGCTGACATTGATCATTATGGATTCATATTGACGTGAAAGTCGCGCGCTTTCCTCGTTTCGTTAGTCGGTCCGGTCGGTCCTGAAATCATGGTGTGTGCGAAACCGGTGTGTCTCAGTGCGGTATGAAATATTGTGCACAATTGTTTTTATTTACAAGAAGATCACGAGTAAGGTAAGTGAGATCCATCATCCTTTGTTACATTGAGATACGTTTCCCAACAATATTTGCAAAGGAACAAAGCCAAAAGAGTATGAATCAGGAAGATAGAATAAGGATTCGGATGATCAAATCTGAATAATAAATTCTTTATTTACACGTCGACGTATCGCCGTTTATAAGCTGTCTCCTCTCACTATAAATTCAATTCTCACGTATGAGCCGATACCGCACGTTCATTTATTGTTCCGTCGACGTATCGGTTCACCCGGTAAATATACAATGTGTCGCGTACCACGCTAGATAGAATGGACGAATTAAACATTATTACATTCACAATCGCTACGGTCCACTCGTTGACTACGCGTGAAAATCATTACGCAACGGAGAGACGTTGAAAAATACCGTGTATCACACGACCCAAAACGATTTCATAGCGTGTTTAAAATATAATAACGCTGGTCGCGACTCAATCATGTATTAAAATATGTTCGCGTCGATTTGCACAAGTCGATCTGTGAACAAACGAATTTCCGAAGACACGTTCAACCAATTTGCATCTTAATGCATTTGGTGCAAACGATATGCTTCAAGGTAAATGTACTTTACAGATTCGTGCTTTCTGTTTTCTAACGAAAAGTATGTCGGGTGCAGCCTTAAAATTCTTCACACGTTCGTCCGTCCGTTTTAATGGTCTCTCCAAATTTCGTTCGTTTGATCGATAACTCATCTAAAATATAAAAACGACTGTTCTATAGCAAACGTGAAATGGTGACTATCTTGCGATCAAACGTTTCGGTGAAACATGGTACTTGGCTCTCTACTTTATACATCGTTAAAAGAACGAACGTTCTGTAGAAACCAGAGAAAAGAATGACGCGGTCGTTAGAACGTACGTAGAATTTTTGCGAATCGTTTAATCTCTCTAACGTTTCGCAGGCAAAGTACCTCTGCTCTATAAACAGTAGAAGAGTAGAAAATGTATTGCAATTACTTTAGTGGACAGTAGTACGTAAACGTTTCTACAAATTTTTCCCATTCTTCCCGTTTATGTCTCGTAACGCAAGAACAAGTGTAAACGCTCTTTGTACTTTTTCGACGGTGTATCCGAACAAATTGGATACGATCGTAAACGTCTTTTAAAAATTGGCATTTAGTCACGATCGAAACACATACACACTTCACATACACGATGTTCGATCTGGACGATACTAGATGACTTGACGGCGTACGCATACGTTATTGCTCGTTCATAAATAGCTCCTCCTATATCATTTTTTACATACCGTTTTCTATTTAACGAAAAACCGATCCGCGCGAGCCGTTCGCGAATTTATTAAATACCTTGAGAAATTCCATGTATGCATATAGAGAGGTAAATCTTTATGACCTGAATCATGTGATCTCTCATTGTCGCTGTTAACACGTGGGATGATCCGCGCGAGCCGTTCGCGAGAGATCACATGATTCAGGTCATAAATATTTACCTCTCTATATACATACATGGAATTTCTCAACGTATTTAATATGTTCAGTATTTACAACATACACACGCACGCTCTACCTCGTGCTATTACCCAGAATTTACATCTCGTAATTTACAGCTCGTAAATTATTTCTCCAAAAACCGTTAAGGGCTCCTCGACCGTTTCGTTTTATCTGTCGGAGGTTGTTTCGCTTCGTCTAAGGCTGAAACGAAAAGATACAGATTTAAAAGAACAAATACCGTCGGTAAGCGAGAAAACAACTGGTAGTCGTTCGATATTACAATAAGAAAGGCAAATATTTGTTATCCCGTCTGAGGCGCGTAACGCAAATTTACCTTTCGAATCGAGGCGACTTCGGCAAAACGACTTACCTAATGCATTGCGATCTCGTTCCGTCGTCGCGGAATCGCTCTGCGACTCTTCCGAGATCTTCGTTTTGTCCAACCTCTGAACGTCCGGTAACGAGGCCAGCATCACGGCCGTAGAATTCTTCAAGCCAGCGTACGACTGCTCCAGCTGTTTCACTTTTTCACTGAGCTCGATATTGGCCGCGTGGACCTCGCTCATCTAAAGAGACAACGAGACGGTAGTAATAGTAATTCAAACGAGCAATTTCGTGCCGATCGATCGTTCACGTACTTGGCCGTTCAGCTTCGTAACAGTGGTCAACACGGTACTTTTCACGCATTCCCTCTCCAACGATATCACTTTCATGCTGACGTTCTGCATCGTCTCTTGAAGCACCACCAACGTTTCCTGCAAATTACGTTCCATTAACGAACGCGGCTTCACCCCATCGCCGCCCATCGATCCCTCAATATTTACATGGTCCTTCTTTTGATCTTCCACCACCCACTGCACCGCCCTCGTGAGCGTCTCGTTGACGTTCGCCAAATTACCCGATAAATGTACAATCGCCGCGTTCAGTTCATCAGTCTTTATCTTCGTTTCGTTCGTAGTCGACACCTGCGGCCTTTGCGTAACGTTAGACAACTCCGTCACGGCGTTCTATAATACAGATAAGTTGAAAAGGTATCGTGAGATAATTATAGGTTCCTCATCGAGCGTGACAGATAATCAAGTCGCCTATCCCACCTTGATGTCGGTGACGTTCTGCTGAATAATGGTTTGGGCATCTTGCAATCTAGCGTTCGATTCTTTTAACGTATTTACTGTGGCACTCAGGTCTTGTATTTGGCTTCCAAACGACGCCACGCTACTCGAGAGCGCCTTCAGATCCGTTGGCACGTTGACTAACGCTGGATCAGCTTTGAACCATTCTTCTACTCGGTGTAAATCGCGTTGAATTACTGCTAACTGTAGACAAATAACACTGAATTACTAGCGTACAAGGGATTCCACTAACTCGCAAAGTCCGATCGATTTACCTGCGTCGTAAAATTATTGATCTGCAACTTGAGATCGGATAAATGGGTAAAAATAATGGTCTGGTTGTTTTGTAGATCTCTCGACAGCGAATGACATTTTTGTAGCGCGTCGGGGACACCCTCGCTACCGGCGATAACTGCAAGATAAACAGTGGCCCTCGCATTTCTTCTCTTTGACGACTATGAGCGCGAATTATAATCCATATCGTTCTCCGAGGGAATAATCGAGTCTTCGACGATGATAATAATAATAATTAATGATTCACGTTTGAACGAGCGCTCTTCCGAGACGTTTTAAGTAATTATAACAAGGAAGTATCGATTTAGAAATAATTCAGTAAAGCCGTTTAGACCCGTCGCGTCGACGTTTCAATTTTCCCTATTGCCACCGGTATTACACCCGAAGGCTCGATAAATCCTCTCTCTAACGCCTTTCATCCACTCAAACGTTGCCGAGTAATCCAATATTTGCCGACGTATCGAGCCCGACGATCTTATTCGGTAAGCGTATTACCGCGCGCCCATAATGGCTGCATTATAAACAAATTACCTACACCGCGTTACCAGGCTGATCTCGTGCACGAGTATATAGTGTACTACGTAAATTAACTACGAAACGGACTAAATCGAAATGAAAATAATGAACGGAAGAGCAAATCGTTGCGCGCGTTTCTATTCTGGAACTCATAACAGACGTAACGAAATCGAAAAGGCGATCTCTCGTAGGAAACGCGGAGAATACAAATGAATTCGATCTCGTAATAGAAAGATTCTCCCACGAGCAGATTTTCGCGGTTTCTAATTGAAATCCCGTCCTCGAAGAGGCTTCCTCCTACGCGAGATGCAATATACCTTGGTCCAGTTCGGTCCGTAGAGCAGTGAGTTGCTGACGAACGTCGATGAACAGCCAAATTAAACTAGCGGTTGCTAATACAGAGGCACAAGCCAGAAAGGCACTACAAGCTTTAAAAAATCCAGGACAAGCTCGACTTCGTCTGCCTCTGCATTTGCGGCCGTTTCTGCTCGATATATTCCAGTATTCCGATCGTTCGTCGCTGCTATCTGATAGTAACTCCTAAAAATGTATTCAGGATGATCAGTGTCGATCCCTCACCGACGTTCTTACGGTTTAGAACGATTCTCGTCCGCGACGGTTCACCCCCTTCGGTCTTTCATTTATCTGAGATCTCGCTACGCTTTATCTACCGATTAAGTTTAAACACGTGTACACGCGTCGCTCTCTGTCATGTGATCGACGATCACAGATAAATTCGGCGAGTCTATACGATCGATTCCCGGCGAACGGCGGCCGGCCCACGATTTTCTTCGTAGCAAGCGCTCGAACGAGAGCTGTCGTCCTGGTGGCCCTCGCGGATAATCGATACGTACTTGGGAGCTACGTTTTCCGGAACTTCGGCGGGAGACAGTGTGCGGAGGCGCCAGGGCGTCGAGCTCCTTCCGTTTCTTCATTTTCTTCGTCGGCTGACGAAGCGGCACTGTCACCGCCACCGAGTCCATTTCAAACAACACCGAACCACCTATCTTCGTTCCGTTTTACCGCCACGTGTCGCGTACCGAATCAGACCCCGTCCTTCTCGTCGCCAGCGGCGTTATCAATCCCGGCCCGATGACGGTACACTCGCGTCAATTACTATCGCGCGCAGCAGGTTCATTTCCGGGCCTCGGAATTTCCAAACGCCTCGCACCCGCGATCGCGACGAACAACCAGCGATCCGCGCGATCACATCTTACCGATCCCGTCGCACACGCGAACAGAACGTGCCTCAGCCGTCGTACCGCGCGACAACTTCCTCTGAAATCAATCGATCTCGCGATCGTGAATCAGTTTTTGCTTCGCGTTCGTTTGCCGGGAGATCGCTTTTGACCGGGGAAGTTAAACGATATCGCGACGCCGATCGAGCGACGCTGGCAATATGTAGGAGGGACCCGGGTCCTCCGGCGACGTCGGAGGTCAGAGGTCCGCGAAAGCGCTTAAAAAGACGACGGGGAACAAAAAGCAGGGCTCGAGAGGGAACCGTGGGACAAAGAAAAAATAAAGAACGGAGGGAAAAAATGAGAACGAGGCCACGGATGATCGTAGCGATCGAGGTGTATCGGCTGCCCGAAGTGGCCGACTTGTTACAGATAAGGGAGCTCGAACAAAATACCTCGACCGTTCACGGTGCTATAACACCTTGCTGGCGCTACGCCTGTCGGCCGAAATAACGCACACGTACGTACATGCATTTATATAGATGTGTTAAATTCAATAATCGGAGTTTCAGAATCTAGATTGACATTTACACAGGACAGGTCATTGGAGAAATAAAAAACGACAGACACTTGAAGGTGAATAATATACATTACGATACGCCGTTTTTGACGCGATCCGTCACGCGATCGCAGACGTCGGAAGATCGCGACGGAGATTATTTCGTTCCCGAAGCATAATCCCTTGTCATCTTGTTTACACTTACTCTCAGACACAGAGATTCGTTATCGGCATTCGAGATCATCGGGGATCGTCCACGTGACGGACGAACTCCTTTCCAGCTAACGAGTTAAAGAGGAAGACGAACGCTTTTAACCGACCGCGATTGAACTCCGCAGTTGAACTCTGGGACGTCTTGTAAGAACGATATAAGGAGCAAACCTTGCACTATAAATTACCACGTTGTTACGCGACGTCGCCGGGTTACGAAACTCACGTCGGATCACTGTCACGGGCTTGGAGAACGCGAGGGATACGAATCGGTAACGGGCGAGCGTCACGAGGCGAGCATCGCCGCGAAACGACTCGTACTGAAGGCCTCTCTTATCAGTCTCCCCGGCGTTACCTGGCGAATGTTTACGGCCAGACCCGGGTGCGGGTGTACCGGATTAAACATTGTCTCGAACCGTGTTTGCACGAGCAGAATCGCGTAACAGCGAATTTCTCAGGCGCGAGCAAACGAAGGATGCGGCGCGATGCGTTCGAAGATGACTACTGAAATTAAATGCGACGTTCATTTCGAAGGACTGTCTCAATTATGAAGGAGCGGCGAGAGGAAGTATTCGCAATAACGTAGGCGACGGAAGCGGCGTGCTCTCCTAAGGAACGACGGGGATACTTCGAAAGAGAAAGAGTCCCTTGGAGAAGAAAAATAGATCCCATAAAAATAGCTTCTTTAAATAGAAACATATCGTTTCCGGAAAGCGAAGGACTTTCCTGATCGAAGACTGAGAAGGTAAACGAGACGCTAAAAGCTTTCGTTGATAGTTTCTTTGTATTCTTGAGAACCGGCAATTACGCGGCGTAGTATAATATGTATCGGAAGACAAAAACACCGTCATCGTGGAACGCGTAATTAACGTCGTTTCTGTCAGGGATCACGTTTGTGAAACGGCATAAAAAGCATTTGGCGCAAATGGAAAATCGAATTGTCATTCGTACATCTCTTCGGTGGTCGTCGACGAAAGCTGTAACGTAGCATCGTTCTTACGATGTCTCGATAAGCGATCGGCTCAAATTCTGATCGTGACATCGGAACGCTTTTTGATCGAACGATTTCGGATTAAAGAAAATGCGTAACGCTACAGAATTGTTATAAAGAACAGTGCTTTAGGCCTCTTTTAAGTTGTCACACTCCGCAAGATGCCCGGTCATTAATTTAGCGACCGAGTCAGAGACCGGGAATTTTCGCTTTGTCGTTAACGTTATCTTATCAGGCTCAGGACCGTATCGAACATTGTACATAACTAAAAATAGGCCGAAAAGGCATAATATTTGCAACGCGAAACGGAATTTAACTACGTCCAATGCAGTCGTTCATTTACGTTATTATTGACGAGGATCATCGTTGGTATCGTCTCCGTTTATCGAGATCACCGATTAATGACTCGGCGATCGATTTGCAGGTCATAGTTAATTAATATCGTGCGAGTACGCGCTTCTAATTATTTCGTGCCGCGTATCGCGACAGTGTTACGTCGATGCTGAATCGTATCTGCATAAATTGAATTAACGCCTTGCCGGTAAATAACTATTATAGACATCCGAATCTGTAAAAAACGTATAAGGGTCGTAGAAAAATTGCGACGCGTCGAACGTAGCTAATTGGCTCCGTGCAATTACCATGTATGCGTCGTCACGATTCGCGACGTCTACTTAAAACGCACCGAACCTCCTGCGATCTCCACCCTCGTGCGGGACAGACATACGACTTTTCATACGTCACTCCATTAGGGACACTTCTACGTGTTCGCCGGAACGATTGGGAATCGATAGGCGGTGCGAGACGAATTGGGAAACACGCGCACACCTGTCGACCATCGAACGGGTCTCCGAAAGGCCTCGAGACCACGAGCACTTCGCAGGGCTACGCGAGAGGAACTTGACCTACGTCCGGGATAAATTATACAACGATTCCGATCGATTCGCGAGCCACACGAGATTAAAAGGACGATGCGAACGTGCGCGCAGTAATTCGCGGTTGTCCGCGCTCGAAACGCGTCGGTACGCCGCGATGAATCGGCGATCGGTTGATTAATTATCGTTATTTACGTTCGGCCGGAGTCGTATCGCGGAAAACAAACGGTGAAACGAGAACGCGAACGACGTAGACTACGCCTCCGACGTAACCCGCGTGCCACTCGCGTCGTGCGCAAGATATCGACTGGCCGTGGGGGTTGGTGTCGGTACGCGGCCGCCGCTGCACGGTCCGTCTGCCAGGGGTTTCCGCGATAACGATTCACCGCGTGTAGGGAATTTCGAATTGATACGGAAGCGGAAAGAAAGTAGACGAAAGAACGTACTTGTGCAATAAAAAAACAGCAACGCCTACGCGCGTGACGATCGATGAAAGACTCGAGAGGTATCGGCCGTCCCGACGTCGTCGAATCTTCCGCGGGTAACGTTCCGATGAACGAAAAATAATTTTAAAAGAAAGTGTCGGATTCAATATTGATTCATCGATGCCGTCGATCGGTACGATGATTTATCGATGCGCTTCGACGTGGAGGGCAAAGATTTAATCGGGATCATTCTCCGTCGATCGTTGATTCATCGTTCTCTGTTTCTTATCTATTTAGTATTTGATTTCGTCCGTGCTCCCTCGCGTTTCCCATCGGACACACGTTGGTTCATAATGAACGACGATCTAAATTTACGGCGCGTTGGAAAGAGCGAAAATAGACATTTGTATATTGGAGATCCAAGGATATTGCACCTATTTTAGTTTAATCGCGCGGCTCGCAGATAAACTCGCCGAGCCGATGAACTTTTTATCGGCGAAACTTTTTCCACGATTATTCACGTAATTGTTTCGCGCGGATCAAGCGGTCCGTGAACGTGTGAGATGGTACGAGTAACATTGAATTAAGAATTTCTATAACTTCAAAGCGGTAGAAGCGCAAACAAAATCTTTGAGCGTGCAGAGCGATTCGACTCTTTTGCCTAGCAATAGCTCGACCATTTATACTTGAGATCCGGTATTAGTTCCAGAACGAAAGCGGCACAAAGCAGATTTAATGGTCATTGATGTCGATCGTCGTCGGTTTCAATCGAGGATTGACGACGCGCGTATAGAAATGATATGTATTTACCTGATTTTATAGAATTGTCCATTTTTTTAATCTCCCCGTACAAAATAACGGCCAGCCAGGAAAGTGTGATCAACCAGAATGTAATTAAAACGGCTGCTAGCCACAGAGATAGGATCCTCATGTCCGACTTACTGCAGCCACACGAATTGTTCTCTCTCATTTTGGTCGTACTTCCTGGTCTCTGCTTCCTGTAAAGTAACACGATTATTTCATAAATTGTCGAAAAACTTGACCTCAGAACAGCAGTATAATTTTTGATTACCGTTTGACTTTCTTCTTCTTCGGTGTGAACACCAAATCTGACACGTCGGAATCGGTGTCTGACAGTAGGTCGAGGAGATTTATAGTTTCTTTATTGTTCGAGTTATTCATCATGATTTAGAAATCATATCACGGATCACGAAATGAACAAACGGACGGTATATCGCGACAACGGCCAACTCGATAACATAACCTTTCTATTCGAATCGTCGGTCATTAAAGTCTCTCGTTTGGCGAACGACTCTTTAATGTTCGCTCTGATCAATTCAGCTACATGTTACGTGACGAACCTCGGAGTTCCTCGCGATTTTCACATATTATTGCTTTGGTAGGTCGGAGATCGTGCGGATTCCACCCTGTACATTTGTCAGAACATAACCTAAAGTATCCGAGCATTCTCACAATCAGTCTATTTAATTAGTCGGCAAGTCGGCATGCTTTCTTTTCTGCCCGCTCCGACTCCGACATCTAACCAGTGATATAGTGATCACTGCATCTAACGGATAAATTAATTAATAAAGAGCATGGACTTGATAAAAAGGTAAGGTCTATCTCGTAATAAATAATAAATAGCCAAAGATGCAACTTTTTTCTAAAACATTTTTCGTTAGGATGAAGAAACAGCTTTTGCAATAAACAATTTTATTTATTAATTAAATCCGCCGTCTAAACAGCGAAGTTTCAAGCAGTTATTTGCAATAAACGAGATTTCCTCGAAATTTCGACAAATGTTTCAAATAAATATACTTGCAAAAGAGTTCTTATACGATTTTCTTCTATCTCGAATACTTCAGGATTAGTCGATTAATTATTTCGACTATCGTCAAATATTTCTTAACAAATCGAGTTAGAAGGAAATTGCACAAGACCTTATTTATGTATCTGACAGCTGCAGCTATAATTATTGTTCATGTAAATCGAGGAATATAATCACACGTCCCGGACGAACAGATTTTAGAATGGTAAAAATGATTTATTGGCTGTGATAAATTATAGTCAAGTTCCTAAACATTTTTAATCAAAATCCCAGTCCTGTAGCTTCTCGCCACAGATCTTTTTCTAATCCTGGTCGATTTCAATTGTCCCTCCGGAAATGTCCTTTGTTTAGAAAATTCTGGAGAGCAGGCACAAATATTTCGATCTAATTATACTTAAATTATTTTTAACATGCGATAATCGAATGCTTTTTACAGTTGGAAACAAATGAGTTACCTCGTCTGGCCTTAATTATCTATTATCCTTCGTCGCGGGTTCGGCCGTCCTAAGTTTCTCGAGTTAAAAGAATAGTTCCTCTAATGCATTTAATTAACGTGCGCATCACGTTACGACGCTTTCCATCGGTGACGGTGTCGCATCCGGTAAAAGTCAAAGCAGTCAAAAACGACCTACGTGGGTCGCATATCAAAATCAATGGAAATCTATTAAACACTTAATTATTAATTCCATTTACCTGTCTGGAAATAGAAATCTTCGGAAACAGAGATTTCCTCTCTGACACAGGCCACCGTCGAATCCTCATTCACGTTTCGTTGCTTCAATTTTTCGTTGACGTCTGAGCGTTCGGCTGGCTGGATGTGACATAGCCGAATTTTAAAAGACATCAGCTATGCCGACATCTTGCCTTCGAAGCGCCCAGGTGAACCATTCTTGAACGTCCTTCCGATGGAAACAAAATTAATTGTAACGGAATCCAAGCCACGGCGAGACATAAAGTCAATTCAGAAGATCCAGAAGGTTTATTTTAATCGAGACCAAAAGTATCTGTGATTCCCGAAAGGGACTCTTTTTAAATGAGCGATTGAAGCTGCGGCGATTATAAAAGTCTCAGTACGCGTCTGAATTTAGAAAAGGAAGATCAAAAGATCCGGACTCACCAGAACGATCTCGTTCTAACAAGAGTAAATCCCAAAACAAGGTCCGCGTTCTCCACGCGTGGCCCGGAGGGTACGCGGAACAGAGGATGCGGTGTTTCGAATGGGACACCTGCAGGAGGTTGGAGACTCGCCAAATAACTGACAGCGTGGGCGTCTTGGCTTCCGAAGACGTCGTCGAACAGTCGAACTCGTAGACGGCATCGACGGCTACTCGAGAGGGGATGAAACTCCCGGACTTCTTGTTCCATTGGTCGGGGACCGATTGTCCGGCTCGCGTTTTCCTCCTCTCCTCCCGTGGTTCCGTTCTTCCCGGTCCCCGGCTTAACGAGTTACCACCTTCCGGTCATCTTAGCCACCGAGCGTCGTCTCTTCTGTAACGTACATTCCACTTGTTTTCATCGTGCAAATCGGGATATCTTCTCGCCGTAGATTAAAACACGATCACGCCGACCGCGTGGAAGGTTTGCTCGAAAGCGTGAAACGTTATTCGCAAAATGAAATGAGCACTTACGAACGCGACGGGTGAAATTGCGAGCGGCCGGAAGCGGGTCCGAAAAGTACACGTGGACGTCCTCGAGGAGGACGGAAGCGTGCTCGGGAAATTATAAAATTGATAGCGTTCGGATCGTCGGAGGTCCCCGGCGCGGAGAATCCCTCGGTTCCTCCGTGACTTCCGGTTCTCGGCGACGCGCGATGCCTTCGCCGGCCGGTGACCGGATATGGCAAAGAACCGACTGACCAAATCGCTCGACGCGAAGCGATGCCGCCGTCGTCGTCGCCGCCGCCGCGTCGCACGGGCTTTTTATGCGAATCACGCGTTCCCCTGTACCAAATACCAAGTTCGAACCGATGACATCATACTCGCTCCTCTGCTCTGTACCTGCGAGCAGGTGAACGTGCTGGTAGATACACCTCGACGAACCGTGTCGGCATTCTCCGCGAGAACCTCTTATTTATTTGTTTATTATTTATTTAACAGTTTCCCTTTACAGGGGGCTCTTAGACGTAGTCTGTTTTCACCGTCGACGACGATCCGGTCGTCGGGAATCGAGAGTATCGATACGACACGTTTAAATCTGAACTCGTTGACGAGGGAAACGTCGAGGGGTCGACGGGCGAAAGGACGCGCGTTTTCCTNAAATCAAGAGTAGCGATACGACAGATTTAAATCTGAACTCGGAGACGAGGGAAACGTCGAGGGGTCGACGGGCGAAAGGACGCGCGTTTTCCTCTTGTTCCTCTTCCTTCGTCACGGTATTCACGTGACGAACCGCGGAGCAGAGGAGGGAGAAAAATGCCATGGAAGAATAATTAATCAGTAAGCGAACCACGTACGCATGGATGCATATATAAGACCATACGTACACGAACGAACGAGAGGTAAACGCGTAAGTGCGTATGCACGAGCCTGCGTACCTCCCATCCGGTTCTCGACGTTCGGATGCCTAATTCTGTCCCCTTAGAAAAGTGGACTGACGGAAATACAAAGTACCATAAATGGAAGGAGGAAATGATTTATGTCTCTTCGGTTTGATATACAGGACGTAAGAACGGCCCGAAACGAACAGTGCCTCGAGGAGGAAATATGTGTAAGAAAATATGCGCGAAGAACAAGTAATTGGAGGATAATGAAACTGTTGACAGAAGTGCGAGGCTGTAATTAAATCGGGAAAACGTCGACCACCCTCGGGACCGAAGGAAAGAAAGGTACGAGAGACAACGAAGCAGGGATCTCGAAAGAAGTAGGCCGTGCAAATGAGGTAGTCCGTCGAGCAGCTCGGAATCTAAAAAAGCCAGTTGTTTGCTAATTGAAGAACAAACAAGTACGGCTGAACGCGCGGTTCAGCTTGAAAAATCGCGACTCTACGACGATATTTAATGCGGCGGCGGCGACGCATTAATTACAACGTGAAATACACAAAAGATATCATTAGATCGGGATTTCGATTCGTATCACCTTCGCTCGTTCGACTCGCGAATTTTTTATTTATATCTAACCGTCGATCAAACCTTCATCCTTTTTAAGGCGTAAACACGCGAATCGCGTTTAGCGCAATTTATACATGGCATACCGATCATTAACGACGACAATTACCCCTAGTTGAGAGGAGAACGTTAACGAGTTTCACCTGGTGGTTCCATCCACTGGCCATTTTACAGGTGACTCATAATTAACGGTACTCCAATTTGCAAGCCCTCGGCACAATTACCACCGTCGTCTTTGAACAGATTAAAACTATGTTAAAGGTGCGATCAGTCGCTAATATCGAACTAAACGTCGCAGATATGATTCACTAAAATCCTCCGGCCGTTACATAATTTCCGCACTCAATTACGACTATCTGGTCCCAAAAATATACGAAAGGAAAGCACGATCGAGATAAGAGATAATCAACCGAAGCCTTACCTTCTTCACCGATCTCCAAGTCCCATCCTCGTTCGCAAAAGGTGTCTCCTGCACCGCTTTACGTTCCGAGCACTCGAACACCTTTTCAATCGTCGTCGGTTCAGCGGTAAAGTTAAAAAACCGTTTCCGTTTAGCACACGTTCGACGAAACTGATCGGGAACGAGCCGGATCGATATTTTAATTGATACCAAACGATTCGCGAACGCGACTCGGCCGACGAGGAAAAAGAGCATTGTTTCAGCCTCGAGCTAGCGGAGACTTTTTATCTGAACGATATATCGTTCTCTTCTGCTTATCGCGTAACCGTGACTGATAACTTTTTCCTTCTTTCGCTCATTCTTTTTTCTCTTCTCGCGGCGCGCGTAAATGTGTACATGGTACAACTGGTAAACGCGTAATGTATGTACGTGCGTCGCGGTACGTCCGATGAATCAACCCGGGGACCTGGTTACGATTTATCGGGAACCGTTCCACGGCCCGTGGCTCGCGAGTCGAAGACCGCGACCCGTTTGCAGATCGGCGTCGCCTCGACCAGGAAATGTGTCTCGTCTTACAGGATGCCGGTGCGTCAATATTGACACGTTTCTTACGAAACCGACGGAGAAAGAAGGGAAACGACGATACGGGGACGCAAGGAATCGGGAATCCGACGATCGTTTGCGAAGGATCGGAAGTTCAGAGTATCGCGCGGTCGGTCGACGCCCGGGAGAGGACGGTCTGGGAAAACTAATTATACAGAAGAATAATCGGGAGCTCCTCTTTCTTCAATTATAAGTAGAAGCAATTATATTTCGGTGGTTAAAAATTGTAGAGACGTATCAGGATTTAAACCGTTAGTGCTACTTCGCTGCCTCCTGAATACAAAACAGCAGTTGAATATGCATGTACACCTCTAACTTATTGTTTAGATATTTAGTACGAATTTCCTCGTACTAAACTTCTTAGTTCTTTTTGAAACGTCGTTCTCTTGAAACATCGTCAAACGTAAATCGTCTATTTGGAAAATCTAGAAGTTTTAACTCGTCTCTCCGAATGTGTGTCACTGTCTATTTCCATTCAGGTAATGTTACGCATACGTAATGGGCAATCTCGGAAACAGGAAATTAGTTCGATCGATCAATGGACATCGATAATGTCAATTAACTCCGTAATACTATGATCTTACAGTTACGACGACGGATTTTACGTTATCGAAGTAAATCGGTGTGATTGCGTAGAAAATCGTCCATGAAACGTGCACATTTTATTATTTATAAGTATTCATAAGTGATCAGGAGAATAACGGACAGAAATGTTCAATTCTCAACGCTTTTATTAACCATTTGCATTAACTTTGCTCGTTAACCAAGGATCATCAAATAACAATAATAACGTACACATATGCATACATGACTATAATGTGCACATTAAAAAGAACTGTATAAATATTGCAACATTAGACTTGTAAGAAGAAAAAAATTTAGAAATAATAAAGACGTTGGAATAATAAGTTTTTTACCACTGTTTCTTACAGTTGTTTAGATTCGCTTGAAATAAAACCAGTCACCTCGGCTCGTGTATTCGAATTAAAATAATTCGAATACATAGATGCCCGTGTGTATAAGTAAAATACTGTCAACAAACTCTCGTCCTCAATATTGTGCAATGCTATTAAGTAAAATCGTAATTATAATTTGTGCAGTATATATATATATATCGTACAATCGGTAACGTGTTCGAAACAATACGAATTGCTATTATACATGTACTCACTTAAACGTTCGGCCATGTGAGAGATCGCGAAAATAAGTGGGAACGAAACTGTAGACACTCGATAGAAATGCTTAATTAATCACGAATGTCAAAATCGAGTTTATTAAACGTCGATTATAAAATACTGAAATTCCTAGCGTTTTTTTGTAACAAGCCGGACGTAACATGCATCTAAATAGGTTTCTCTTTTGTATTAGTGTAAAATTACATTACACTAATCGTCGTACTGAAATCTCTCGTGTTACCTTACTATTAATACTTTGAACTTACGTTTGTCTACGCGATTGGCTACCAGTATTGGCATAACTCCCTTACTGTTAAACTCGAACGTTTAATTCGATAAATATTCCTGGAATAAATTGCATTTTAATCTGTCTCACTCTAATTTGCTGTTTCTCCGTTATTTTACGCGAATTGAACGATATACTTAAATTAGAGCGACTACATTGCATATATTTGACGCGACAGTATAAAAGGGAAAATTATTATAAATTAACAACTATTTAAAATAAATTCAGTCTCCTTGCAACAACAAATATACAAACGAACAAAACTAAATGATCAAGGAAATGTCCTTCTGCCGAAGGAGGAACACGAGAACACGAATAGACCCATTAAATTAAAACAACTACGTCCCAAACTCTGATTAAATATGTATAACTCTCCATAAACAATGACAACGTGAAAACACACTAAAGAAACAAAAAACAAGTAATAAGAAGTTGCATGCTGTCGAGTATAAAGGTCAATGTTGGAAACGTTAAAATCCACGCTAGACTAACTTTAGCTAAATGAAACCTGAAGAAATCTTATTAGTATCACGTATAATAAAGCAGACTATTGCGTTTGTGCTCTTAAACTGTTCACGTAGTAGAATCGTGAAGTGTACGTGCGGTCACGTAATTTCTTTCGCTTCGCACAGACGAAGCAATCGCTGAACGGCGTTCACGTTCAACCTCGAATATTACGATAAAAAGATATATAATTTTCGTACAGCAATGGCTTAGCGATATGAAAGATCTCACCGGTCCACTATGTGCCCCGTTCGTATGGATTAGTTGGTCTGCGTTAATCGTAATTTCTCTAGCCGTTAGAAATGAAATAGAATTGTAATTCTAAGGCAATACGTTTGATATGCTAAATCATGGTACCCTAATGACGACTGCAGTTAATGGAATCGAAAATTTACGCGATAATCGCGGTTACCCTCGGTATCTTAAGACTACCGTGAAAATTTCTCTCGATTTAATCCAATAATATGCTAGTAAAAAATGTATATATAAATAGAATGAAAGACGAGTTTCATTCTTCAATACTTATACTTTTCTTCGTCTAATTTCGGTCGGTTTCTCTTACTAAATTGCGATCTTGTAAAGAATTAGCGTGTATAATTCGGGATTACTCTAACTCTTAAGCTTAAAATTTGCATTGTTAGGTATTATATGTCTTTTAACGTTATATGACCTAGAACAGTGCCATCTCCGTTAGGCTCTCTCACCGTAAATGCATTATGTCCCTTCGGTTTTTATGTACGCGCGCGATGTATTAAAATTGCCAAGAGGTGTACGTAGCTGTCCACGGGGTGACGACTGACCATGACGGAAACTGTGCCAAGAACCGTTTGAATCTCAAAGATGTTTGATGCTCTCCGTGTAAAAAGTGACCGCCAAGCGCTACCGTCAAACACGGAGTCTTTGGCATGTTGTACGCCTAAATAGAGAAATACAGATTTATTGATGCAGAGTTTGTTAGAACATAAGCGTTCGAGAATAGCGATCGCAACTTACGTTCAATTCGAGAGAAAACGTGAAAGGAACACAATCGGACGCGCAGGAATAATAAATAAAATAAGTTTCCCTATCGTTCCACTTAGGTCCCTCTAATGGTTTCCCTTCTAAAATAGACCATCTCTCTAAATGAACACCTTTGTATGGAGATAAAATTATGCTAATGTGATCAGGGCCTGTAAAATAACATTTCTTAATCGTCGTTCGACGACCAGTCCGATTACGCCCAATTATTACCTGTAACGTTAAACGTGAAACTGACGATATTTTGTCGTGTGGATTTTGATATTAATTCGAGTTTCGTTGGGGTACTAATAAGTGGCGCGGGGCCGGGAATCCAACTTGTTTTCCTGTTTCAAATATAGTTTTATATTAGATACACGCGTGCAATTAAACTTCGAAACTAAAATATGTACCATAAAAATGTTGTAACAGGCATGAAGTAAGGTAGGCCACAATATAACTCTTTTTCACAGTCCTTCACCGTCGACGTTGCGGCACCTATTTCGGGCACCACAGCTTCCACGCTGTGTGGGCTGTTCATGTCCAAGTCAGCTATCCAATACCCAGTCCCAGAATACCGTAAATTACCGTTAATATCATAGTATTGTCTCTGCGTATGCTGCAAGCACAATTCGCGTTTTACATTTAATACGATGCTAGGAATTTGCATAAATATAAAAATTCGATCGTTACCGCGATCATAAATCGTTCCGGCGCCAACGAGGATGGATCGCCACTGTAGGGAAACCCGAGCGGAGTCAGAATTAGTATGCTTAATGTTATTAGAAATATTCCTACCAACACGCTCAGGATTCTCTCCGCGTTTTTGATTAAGAGTACAAACGGTAACTGAAAACGAAATGCGAATCATTGAGCTACGTTCGACGGTACATTCATTTATCTATAAGTACCATTCTTACCGTGAAACTAAGGAGCAGGGAGAATAGTATACATATCATATTGGCCATGACAACTTCCGAGTTTATACTGCTGCCAGATCGTCCCATTATGGGAATGAAAAGGTAAAGAGCTCCGATCACCAAGTAGAACGATTGTATGTACGGTAAAAGCATCGACATTAAATAGTACACCAGCCACTTCCAATCTGTAAGAAGTAGACGGTGATAGAACCAATTTTTCTAGTCGCTGCTCGACGTAGAGAGAGTATGTAGTACACAAAGTACCTCGGCATTTATTAAAAAAATTATATCGAAGTATATTCCCGACAGTAGGGAACACGACCCAGTGTAAGGGTATGAAGCCGGATCGCATCTCAAATACGACCGATAAACCGAGCACAGACATCCATATCATGGAATATGAATCACAGTATATCTGATACAAGGTCCATGCAGACTGAACTTCCTATAAAGTATCGGTTCAAATGAAATTAGAAAATTCGCAAAAGCGGTGCATCGCCGTTCCGAATTAAAAAACTTGCCTTCCTTTGACGCGATCCGACGTACAAGAAAAATGTCATCGAGACGAAAATAGTTGGGACCACGTACAAGAAAAACAACCATGCCGGTCTCGCGTACCAGCTCATCACTTTTCCAAGTTTAGTTAGAATCAATGCGATCAGCGTACAAGAAAGTATAGATAGGAGCCACGAAACGACTATTGCTCCGGTGCACAATAGCAAATGTTTTAAGTATACTTGTTTCTTCACTTCTAAAGCGAGAATATCAAGCATGAATAGTACAATTTGGCATTCGCGATGCTAATTCGTGTGGGACGTACGTACCGCGTCGAGCGTTCTGTGTGTTCAAATAGATCGAATATACACCGGCGATTATGCTAATAATATTAATTGTGCTCGCCATGTATTGCGGCCATCTGATAACGTACATGCCTAAGAAATCAAAGAACACAGGTTTCCCTGTGTGATCTTCGCTCGACATCTCAGATAAATGGTTATCTAACACTACTCCTTGCGTCAGAGCGAGAATGTTATCTCCGGTTCTTTGTAAAGAACCTAATGGTATTTGTTGGATGTTATCAAATTTCGTATGGTACACGTAACCGTTCGTTGCCCAAGCGAAGTCGAGACCTACTTTTGATCACACGATTAGTTGGCTTTGAAACATTTATGAAATACACGTACATAACGAAGTAGAATAGTTACCAGAAACGTTTCCGAAGTCTCGAAATATTCGGAAATCGGTGTCACCAGGTACAATACCACTTTCAAATATCTCTTGAGCCAAAGACGACGCGTAAGGGTATGGAACAGATGTAGCGTATATCTATAAAGAAATGCGATATATTTATGTATATCTGGATTTCTTCATTTCTTTTTGGAAATTGGTTCAGTCATGATTCTGTGATACCTGAAGCATCCAGGAGCTATCAGGTCCAGCCTGAAACAATAATTCACGACCGCCTGCGCCACAAGCCTCTAGATTTATAAAAGCACGTACTTCCTTGGCCCAAGGGTGTTGCGTTATAAATCCATGGGAAGCCTGCATCATTTTTTCAGTTACTAAACACAAGAAAGTCTCTCTCGACGTTGCATATAATTGCAGAGCATACCTGTAATAAATTTTCTTCAGCACCGTTAAATAAAAATATAATGTTATGCTTTAACAACTTTGAACTATGAGCGATCACGCGTAAAACTTCTAACATCACAGCACAACCAGCCCCATCGTCAGATCCACCTGAAACAGTGAATCGAATTATGAAAATGTACTTGCTCGAAATCAGATATCTAAGCTGCCTTCCCGTCGGCTATTTACCAGGACTCTCCGGAAACGTATCAAAATGACAATTTATCAACAAACTGCTCTGCACCGGTCTGTGGGGACCAATCTTAACAATGACATTTTGAACACTTCTATATACGTTCGTCATTCCATCTAAAAATTTTAGAGGGAAAGCCCCGCTATGCTTGGTTACATTGACTAGAATTTTGTGATTCTCATTGGCATCTTTAACTATATCGTTAATAATGTTCGTTAAATATTTAATTGCCAGCACTTCGTTCTCGTAACTCCCGACTATTCGTGGCCCAATAGACGTTATATTCAGAAGATGATTGTGTGCCCTTTCTGCTATGAACCTCTCGGGATACAGTCCCTCTTTACTGATCGTCAATGGCTCTGGTAGCTTCTTCTCGAACGTGATTATGATGATGGACACGAAAAGGTAGAATTTAAAGAGGAAAAGCAAATGCTGGGTCTCGTTTGGCAATACTTCTCTCTTCTTCGACGAAACTTTATCCTCATAGAGTAAATCACCAGGAGATCTTTTAGAGACATGTTGACGCAATCTCACACCCTCTCTCTGGAAATTCCCATTGTTATTGATCTATAAACAAATTCTTAATGCGTTGATGAGAAAATGAATCTTACCATTGTCTGCGTTTACAAAAGGCACTTTGTAATAGAATCAGTGCTTTGAATCAAAGTTAAATCAGAGACGAGGTAACGGCGTATACTGCTTCGTGCGATGCATTGGCCACGTATATTGTGTGGTGAAGTCTCGGTCAATGAAATTTATTCCGTTCTCGAACGCTGCTCCGTGCAAACAAACAAGGGACAATAAAATGGCCAGTGTTTTATAATCTCCCGCTGGTCGTACCTCGTACCTTCGGCGAGAGATGTTAATCGCATTGACCGCGACAATTACAGATAACGTCACCGCCGCGGCAACGATAACGTATGCAAAATTAAGTTAACAAATGCGACATTCGAACGGAATGACAATGCCCACCTTTCGTCGTNAGACAATAAAATGGCCAGTGTTTTATAATCTCCCGCTGGTCGTACCTTCGGCGAGAGATGTTAATCGCATTGACCGCGACAATTACAGATAACGTCACCGCCGCGGCAATAACGATATCGTATGCAAAATTAAGTTAACAAATGCGACATTCGAACGGAATGACAATGCCCACCTTTCGTCGTGTGTCTATGTTTGTCAATCGGCACCGAGACTACCTGCCCGTTATTTCAGATTTTCCCTTCCATAATACCCGACGCTGATACGTCGCGGATCATTGTTATCCGTGAAATCAATCGTCGTTAGAAGACATTTAGGTACGTTACAGCTACACGTATTCATGCCACCGCGATTAGATAGGCATATCACATTTTTCTTAAACAAAAATTCGTGCGTATACGAAGCACATTTACCCGATACTCGCTAATACGGTCATCCCGTCCCGTCTATATATAACTGAATGTAGCAGGAAAGTTAGCGGAGACAGGGTATCCATCGTGATTAGATTGCGATTACGAGCTATGTAACAGTGATTAAGACGGTAATAAAAAAAAGTAGTGAAAACATCCGGGTGCATTGAATTTCTGAATGAAAACCGTATTGTAATTACGTCACGTGCCTCCTTTTTACTCTCGACATTCCTAATTCATGCAAAAATAATGCTAAATGCTCGCACAATCGCGCGTACACCGCTTTTGAATGCGGCCGAATTATCATCTTCTCGGCTCGTGTCTGTTTTTTGCAAATATACTTATGTATTTGAATGCTGAAAATCAGAAAACGGGGAACGAATAAAAATGATCGACCGTGACAGGGATTTATGTCAGAAGTTTATACTATATATTATATATATGTATAGATATTATAGTTACCGTACTTAAATCAAGTTAACAAAGTACTATTTGAGTTGGATTCAATGAGACACGAAGAGTGCTTTGGAATACCCCAATCTTGAGATTTCTCTGAGAATGTACCTTGTCCGATCAAGCGATATATAATTTCGATTACGTACTTCATACATTATACATAAGCGTATGAATAATAGATAGGTAATAGGATTTATTAATATCGTGTCGAAGTGGAGAAATAAAATGTTAGAGCGTCCAACAGTCCATACAGGATTTTGTCCGTTTGACTTCGTATATAGGTCAGGGATTCTAAAGGTAAGGTTTTGGAGGGGTCGCGACGCGATAAGGAACTTAAAATATATATATATAGGACATAGGCAAATACATATAGATCATTTACTGCCATCTGTAGGGGAGACTTGTAATGAAGGAGAAAATTTATTTATTCGTTCGACGATAAGATTCTAATGTTAGGGGACCGATTCCATAACTAGCAGACGACCAGGTCTAGCAGACGGCGCACAGCTAGTCGTCCGCGGGCGCCTCTGACTTTCTTTCAAAAACCGACGACTGTTGGGAACGACAGATTGTATCGTGACCGAATAAACAGTAAGCGAAAAGTGTATATACCGTGGGCCCAGTGAGAATATAACGAAATGGATCCCGAAGCATTCCTGGACATGGCCAATCAGGTCATTAAATTGAAAATGTTCCCGTACTTCGATATTGCACACAGCGTGCTTTGTGCATTGCACGTCAGAGAAGATTTAGGACCTGGTAAGCCCAAGCCTAGCCGACCGATTCTAAATTTAATCTGGCTAGAGCGAGCTATAGCCTTTCTAAGATTGTATTTCACTCCTGATAGCTCCTTCGATTCTTTTTTAAACCTCGTCTTACGTGTTTCTTTTGTCGTTCTTCTATCTTTGAGCCCTCTCATTTTTTTGTAGATTTTTAAGCTGTCCAATATTCCTGCCATTACTTTTATTTATAACATAATCGAACGTCGTTCGTTACCTCAAACACTTCTTCGATTTCCCAGAACCATCGACACTTTAATGCAAACGTCTAAATATGCACACGTTTCGTATTGTTAATGCCGTAAAAATGTATCGAGAACGATAACAGAACGTCCTTACTCGACGGAAAAGAGACAGGAGGCATAACTTACAATTTAGGGGCATAAAACCGTACTCGTATCGCATATCTGGCACAATTATAATAATTCTGTTTTGTGGCATTCACCGAATTTACCCAGCTGATCTATTTCAGTATACATACTCTAGTGGGTATGCCAGATTTTTTTCAGATTCTCATAAATTCAATCCTTCTCTATCAAACACTTCCCTTATATAAACATATATCTCTATACGTGGTAAATAAATATTTACAATACTGTAACTACGTAAAACCGTATAGCTTTTAGCTTAGCCTTAAGCTTTTTATCCAATAACTTTCTCATGCAATGGACCATGAAGGAATAATTTCTGGACGATGACTCGGACAATTTGTTTCTTGCATCATAAAATATCTAAGATCGAACAAAAGACAAGCTATGTGCCACAAGTTTTACTCTCAAACTATTTCCACTCTCTTTTTCTGAATCTTCATACGTGTAATTCAGTCCACTTTGGTAATAAACAATTGAGAGAATACAGAGGAAAATTATTGTCATGTTTATGGTAAGCTGGTATCACGTTTGCACATATGCAAGCAAGATGCTTGTAAGGATTCCAAGTGACCTACTTGAAAAGCTACACCCCTTTGATATCTCATGGTGTATTAAATGGTGTATAAAGCGTCGATACTTCTTGTATTCCTTCCTCGTGCGAATAAATTTTCTTAATTTCGTAACCGTTTAACGAATAAATAATAATAATAATCGGTAGCGATCCGTTCTACTGCACTGCTTGATTCTCGTCATCATATATCTGTGAACTCTATTGAACAGGTGCTCAGGCATTCTCTCGGAAGCACCCCTTATCATGTTGGCTATCAACAATGTTGGTAGTCTTCTCGAGCGGTATGCTATGCAATGGTCTCTTAGGGGAACCGATTCTTGCTCCTTTGAAAAATACACCACAAGTAGTGGTCGCAACCATTGTATGGTCAGTACACAAGCTTTGATTTAAATGCAACAAACGAAACTAGTCGATTAATCTTGTATGAGTGTTGTTCCTTTTAAATCTAACATAGATCAGTGAATTAATACAACTCCCAGTTTTCAACGAGACTCGTTCCAATAAAAATGAAACGTTTAATTTATTAATTGCACAGGTACGTGATATTTTACACGCCGTTTGATATTGGGTACAAAGTAGCAAAGTTTCTACCAGTGAAAATAGTGTGCGCTACTATGAAAGAAATATATAGGTAATTAAGTATTGCTCATTTCTTGGCTCGTTCATTTTTACATCTTCGTTCACAATTCTGCATCGTTTATAGATGTAAAAAGGTGTACGACGGAGTCACCCACGCGGGGAAACTTTATCCCAATGCATATCTAATCATGATTTTAATCGGAACTCTTAAAGGTAAGTCTTCATCTCGAGAGGCAATCAAAACGAAAATAAAAGAAGAAGCATTATGATACGCGGTGAATTCCATGAATGTTTGCACAGGAAACGGCGCAGGTTTTACAAAATTGATGGAACGCCTTATACGAGGAGTATGGACCCCGACTGCCATGGAATTCATGCAACCCAGCTTGTAGGTGTATTATACTTTTCGTTCTAAGGATGCGTGCGGTTCCCGTGGCTGATATTTATATGTAAAACTAAATTCCTACTTTTAGCCCCACGAAAGCGTCGATGGTCGCGTCCATTATATTCGTCCTAGACAAAAAGACTGATCTCATATCGGCACCTCACGCATTGGTTTACTTCGGTATCGTTATATTCTTCGTCTACTTCAAGGTACTGACAATTAGTTCGTTGAGCCGAGCCCGTGATCGTCGAACAGTTTAACGATACCGTCATTATTTCAGTTGTCGTCTATTCTGCTCGGGATCCACGACCCGTTCGTGCCGTTCGAGAATCTGTTCTGCGCGTTGTTCCTCGGAGGTATTTGGGACTCGTTAGCTAAATTCCTGGGCCGAGGCCAAGCCAAAGACGAAAAAGCGGATGCCAAGAAGAAGGACTAAACGTCGGTAAAATTCTCATTTCGGTGGATAACGCAATTACGTAATTTCACGTAATTTTATTTTACGTAATAGCGTTCGCGTGCGAGTCGTATTCATTATCCCCTCTATTCCTTCTTATAGCGCTTTTCAATAGGATGCTGAACCGCGAAGTCTTCGCGTTAGCAGCGATTTGCTAAGGATTGATCGACGATGTGAATTACGTGAACTAGTCAGACGAAACTCGCATGTTCAATTGACCACCGACAAATCATCAAATATCGGAAGTACAATAATTTACTATTATACATATTTTAATGACGAGCGATACTTGTTGGGGGGCACGAGGTTCGTCGTGTTACGGAGTATACACCAACAGTATTATATCTGTTGAAAAGTAGCTTGCCGACCTGATCCTGTTGTTTTCCTGATCGATCAGGTCACTTTATCGGATCGACCTGACAAACGAATTAGTGTGAGCGTCAAAGACGTTTCTCTCGTTGATCCTTTGATATAATTTGTATGCACATGTATAGGCATACACGCGATTTCTTATCATATTTTAACGGTTGAACGAAGTTAAGAGAAAGAAGTTGTCGAGGGATACGCGATACTTCCTAGGGTGATGTGCAATTTTTTAACTGTGCATGTTAAGAATTAGAGAAACCGGTAATGCGGATAAATGTACTTATCAATTTATCGCGCGTTCACGTCTACTACGAGATCTACTCAGGATAACGAATTTTTAATTGTTAAGATAATTTTACTCTCTGGAACAATAAGATGAGCTCTGATAATAAAACGAAACGAAGACAAAAGCGTATAACGAAAACGTAAGATTATAATCGATGAGATTTCAAAATGAAAGAAATCATTTTTACTACATATTTTATTACAATTAGGTATCGACAGCCGTGGTAGAATTACCACGGACACACATACATGTATCGAGTGTTTGCCTTTGACTCAACGATGTCACCGTAAATTTATCACAAAGATTAATTAACGTAATTTTCATATAATATTCCAGTCGACGGAACGTTATACATTTTCATGTAATAAAACGAAGTTTGTTCTTCTACGCTTTCCAATTTCATTTACCATCTTATCCACTTCACTTATCCATTTNGTTCGCGACTCGGAGCCGGATCTTCTCGGTCCCGCGAAACGTACTGCGGGCAGGGAACGTATCTGACCTTTTTATCAGTCTTGTCTTTGAACATCTTTTCCGTCGCGTCACGTTTCTTGACTAGACAGGACGGTTTCTCCGCCGATTTGCATCTCCTTGCCGAGTCGCATGTCGCGTTGCCGCACGGGTGGACCCTCAGAGGTCTTGCGTCCATTTCCGTTTTTTCTGGTCGTTTTAGCGAATCCTTCAAACTGTCGCTGCTCAAAGATCGTAGAGCGTATCTCGCGTCTCGTAGCTGGGCCTCCTCCTCGTCCTTTATCACCTTCGTCAGCATATCCGCCACTGTGTCGTACCAGGACAACGGCGATTTATATTGCTTTTGAGACCGCAGACATTCGATCATACGTGTTTGCTCTTGTTTGTATCTGTCCAAATGAAAATAATCGCTTATTTATACGAAAATAATTTCTGTGCAATACGACTCGTATCAGACTACGGTGCTTGAAGTAACAAGTAGGAAATGGAGCACCCTGTACATTGTCCATTATCACAAATTGTTAAAACGTGAAGTTCATCGTTTTAAGAACGATAAGCTACGGTTTTGTTTTTGTTCCCTCCTGCGTTTCATTCGCAATATCCATTACCAAAGTTCCGATCGTACATTACTTTTCTCTAATCATTTTGATCTGCTTCAAGTAGTCGTTGACCGTGTATTCGGGTACGCCGAGGTGCTCGATGATCCTCCGCAACGCCTCATTCTTTTCCCGACAATTGTAGTAATCCTTGTGATACGGGTTCCAGAGACACGGGTATTGCCTGTACACGTTTAAGAAACAGACCACCAGACTTTCGTTCCACTTGGACATTTTACGAAACGATATACGATTTTAAATGAGTCACATCCGGGGAAACGGTGTTTGTATTTTTTTTACATTTATAATTTTTATATCTGCCCACGCGACGAGGTTCGGTTCCAGTTGGGTGACACGACTGAAATTGATCGCGCGATAGATCGAACCGTTTGTCAGATCATCGCTTTACGACGTCTTAACGTAATTTTATCCCGCGATCTCTATGAGAACTAGACTCCCGTGCCGATAAAACAATTGCAAAAAGGTAGAAGATGTCTTGGGTAAAATTTTGTTTACTGAACGAGTACAGATAGTATCCTGTAGAAATGTCACGTCCGTTGCTTGCAATCGAAGTCGCAAGACGGATCGGCTTTTATCATGATCACCGGGAGCCCGCAACTGCACATCATTCCCTGGTGTACTAGTTTGCACTCGCTGCAACTGGACGTCGAGCAACAGTCGGAACACTTCGATTTCATGTTGACCAGCCGTTCCTCCGCGATCAGATCTTGTATGCGTTTCTCTAACTTAATAGCGATCTCTAAAAATCAAACGGGCCGTGGATCGATAATCGGATCAAAGACGCGGGAAGCTGTTCGCTACTACCGAAACTTATGTTCCGCAGTTGAAACGCTATGCTCTTGCCGAACATGTCGAATTCGTCGGTCTTCCTTTTCCCGTTGACGTCCTCCTCTCCTGGAACGAGATCCGTGAAACTGATGGCCGTCTGAAAATGACCGCGGTCCTAAATCTCTGATAATTCTAGCAATTAGTCGATATAGTTACCAGGTCGTTTTTCATCAAGATGTTCGCGAGGTTCGCACAGTTCAAAGATATTTCATCCCGCGCGCACACTTGGCAAGCGGTGCAGGTGGTCTTGAAACAAGATATATCGGTTTGAGTCGAGCACTCCGCGTTAATCGATCTCCTGGTATTGTTCCCAGCGTCGACTCTAGCCACTCTCTTCGGTCGCGAATATAAACTGTCCTTTGCTCGCGAGGCAGCCAGGTTCTCGCATTCTGCTTGAATAGAAAACGGTTTCTCCGGTTTTCTAGTTGAACAATTCGATTCGTAAATCCTCGAGCGACACGTTCGTATTAGATAAGCAAAATAAATTACTTGAGACGCGCATAAGGTCTGGTTTTATACGATTTGTTACAATAACAGATTGCGTACGGGCAATCGCAATCTTTCCCGGATGCTTCGTGTCCCTTCAACTTTGAATACGTCAACTTGTTCTCGGTTCTGTTTGTCTTTTCGTCGCATTGCTAGATGACACAGGACAAATTGATTACGACAAAAACAATCAACGCGACTCGGTCCTAATCGTTCGTATCGAATGTACCTTACAAAAACCATCGGCGTACGTATAAGTCGCCATGAACGGGAAGAAGAGTTGGTGCATGATCGGGAACCAGGCGGTCGCCGGCTTGTAAAACTTCTCGCACGCGATCGACGCGCTGATTTTGGACAACTCGTAACAATATTGAGATTTCACGTAGGTGATCCTTTTTATGCAGTCGCATACAGTCAGTCCGCAGACGTTCATGGAATCGACGATCTCCTTGTAGGCTTTGTAACGGCATAGTTTATTGTTGAAGTCCGGATGGAACGGGTCCCTCAGACATTCATGCTTACTGTACAATGTTACTAATCTCAGTGTTAGAACTTCGGTCCATGCGATTGGCATGGTAAATCAGAAATTCGTCCGAACATATCAGGTTATTTGAACCATTCGTTTGTTGCACATAGATAGATCTGTCTACTATTTATACATTGTAAAAGCTTAGGCAAGCTAAACATATCTCCGATCTGAAAATGCTAAAATACGTGGCAAGAATTTTCGCTCCGGTATAACGCGACGAACGAATTACGCTTGTTGGATTATGCATCATACGTAAGCGAGGTTTCGAGTGTTACTAGAATTTAAAGAAACATACATATGCAAAGAAATAAATGAAAAGAGTGTAACATACATGTAGTAAAAATGTAAAGACGGCATACAAAGATCGAAAAGATTTATTCAGCCATGTTTCCTTGTTAAAAGCATTCATTATAATAGTGGTATCTTACATATTAAATTATTTTCGTATGAACAATTATTCTTTTAAGTGTAAATTCGATGTAGCATATAATTTTCTGTTACGGACTAGAACCGGCGGTGAATAAAAACAAAATGTAACGCTTTGGAGCCACGTTAATCTGTCCTGTTCCCCCTGTTGTTAATCAAAGTTCAAAAATCTGTTGCTCCTGAATCACCTTCGATTTTCAATCGAGCTCGGAAGCGCAGCTTCAAAGCGTTCTAAACTCCCGAATAACAAGTATAACAAAAACGTTCGCCTAAAACCACGAATAAAAATAATCGTATATTCCATCGCTTCACGTTGCTTCTGCATCCAATGTGGAAAAAAACGTTAGCAATCTCTTGCAACATGTATCATTAACAAAAATATATATATATGTATGTATATATTCTGTCCCTAATACAAAATAGGTTTGTATGATTAACTTTGTTACGCTATTATATACAATGAATCTGTTTGTATATAACAATTATACACACCGACGCGTTTAATCGTTTCGCTGTTAATTATTATCTTACGCATTCGCTTGCATACCTAAGATTAGTTGTGCCGTGTCGATCTTATGAAGTAGCCTCGATCGTCGAGGACGTTGCAGGTAGCTGCTGAGGTACAAAGTTTACGACTTCGTGGTAAACGAGTTCTAGAACAAAAGCGATTTATTAATAATTGTACCGAAGGAAGACGGGAACGGGAGATCGTACCTTTCCATTTCTCAACTGGTAAATCTATGTCTTCGAAACTCTGATCATACGGCAGAGACACCGGCTCGTCGGTCGGGTCCGCGTATTGAGCGAGGTACGGATGAGCCAGGGCTTGTTCCGCCGTGATTCGTTTCTCTGCGTCTAACTCTAACATGAGCTCGAGTAGATCTATCGCTATAACACAACATACGTTCTAACATACACGCGTAATTGGGATTAAAAAGATCTCCGGTGATCCGCGATTACCTAAAGGATTGGCCCCGCGGAAAACTTCTTTGAAGTTCCTCTTTTTCAATGGAGGTAGACTCTGAATATAATTCCTTGCCTAAAACAATTATCACACGGCTCGTTATAAGTTTTTAACGACCACTTTTTAAGGAGTGTACCGTCAACTTATTACGTTAGTTATTTTTCGCATTTTTCATTTCGGTTGCAGCGTTTAATATTCTTTATTTGTGCACGATATAAACTCACGACATTACGCTTGGAAAAAATTAAGCACTATCAAAAAATATCGTAAAAAATATTTATCTGAGAAAAATTACCTCTTGGCTGGTAATTTTGTTTAAAGTTTCCTCTGTGGGTGTACCACAGAGCATTAAGACTCGTGTTAGATGATCAATGTCTGTTTAAAGTTAAGGTTTGTTTAAAGCAATAATTTATTACGGAGGAACAGGGGAAGAAACTTCGAAGGAATGCGTCAGACGCGATCTCGTCTATATCAAGCCGTTTCATCGTCATTCCAAAGAAATGTTAGATCATTTCGTAAATGTTAAAACTCATTTCATACACCAAAGTAATTGTATTAATCAAGGAGATACGTTAAAATTGAGTGAGAGAACATACATCATGCGAGGCATTATAATCAAAATAAGTTATAAATGAGCAGCATGCACTACGTGGGCTCCGTCCGTCGGTCGTAATTCTCTTGTAATTAAAAGACATACTACTTACCGACTCCGAGGATATTTTTTGCATGAACTCGTCTCGTGGAGTACCCAGTATCTCCATTATCAAGTTCAGTTGGTGTATATCTGCTCTTGCTAAGGTTCCACCACACCTTTTTCTACTTTCGCTGTACTCTCGGTCGTCACGCGAATACGATTTCGTGCATTAAAGCGCATTGCAAAGAATATATGTGCACATAGACGACCGTCGTCTATTCGTACTTAGAATTACAATTAATTTCCTTCGAAACGAAAGCTGAATAAAAGCCATCCTCGTCAAATGGCAAATAGTGTGATTAAGATATTAGTGAAAGAATAGAAAAATAAATAAATAAAGAAAAAGAGAAGCCGCGTAGAGCCTTAGCAAAAAGCACATTTCATTCTTGACTTCGAGACGATCGAACGTTCGGAATATATTTGTTAAATAGTCGTGAAAACAGATTAAAATGTCAATGAGGATACGATATCATTATATAAAAAGCACAAACATTGATTAGGAGCATTGAACAGTATTAAAAGAAGTCAGAAAGCGTGACTGTGTCGAAAGGATACGATCTGTCCCCGGAAACAACGTTCTGCTGGTTAATAATTCGGCCATTATACATCCGACCGACCAAATGTCGACTGAAAAAATTCATCAGGGGTTTAAGTAAACCGTCGAATACTCGCGAACAGAGGAATGCTATAAATGATCCACCTGTTTGATTATAGTGCATCCAATTGAGCATGATCTCTGGAGCTCTGTACCACCTAGTGGCAACGTAACCGGTCATTTCGTTCTCTGTGGGCCTGGCTAAACCGAAATCGAGGATCTTCAGCTCACAGTCCTCGTTCACAGCTATGTTAGACGGTTTTAAATCCTAAATGGGACGATTAAAAACGTTAACCGAATTGTACAGTTAAAAATTCTTTCTCGTTCGTCTTACCCTGTGTATTATGCCGGCGGAATGAATGTACTTGAGACCACGAAGGATCTGATAAACGAGAAACTGCACGTGATCGTCAGACAGTTTCTGGGTCCTTACAATATTATTGAGATCGGCACCCATCAGGTGAGTGACTAAATATCTGTCGGTAGTACACGATATTACTAAAACGTGACTAACAAAGAGCAGAGCAAGGAGAACGATGACAGCGATGATACTTACACCTGTTGAAAATCTTCCAGAGAGGAAGACGGATGAAAGACGTCCAACAAACCAATTACCTATAATAAAACGACCTGATCGTTATACATGACTAAACCGGTGTACGAGTCACGAGCGAATTTTCTAAATTAACAATAGCATGATGAAACTCATGGTAGGGCAACGTGTTTATCTTCGATTTTAGTGCCAAGATAACGTTCCCAAATCCATTAATTTCTACAGTGCCAACTACGAAAATATGTTTCACATATATTTACGTGCACGACGCGTATTCTCGAACTTACATTCTCGTGATTCATGTGCTTCAACATACGAAGCTCCCTGTAGGTCCTCTTTGCGTGCACAGCTGATTGGAATGGTCTGGCTAATTTTTTTATCGCTACTTTCTGGCCAGTGGTCGAATCAACCGCTGAACTGAGGAAAGCACAAGAAAGCTGGATGAATCTCTATGACAATCGACTGTCATTGTTCCGATTGTCTTAGATAATTAATGAAAGCGACGAAAGAAACTGTTAATTGCTAGATAAAAGATAGCAGCGTCGATGTAAAAATTTATTGAGCAATTGACAGCGATTGTTATGGTAGATAAAAGGGGAACAAGAATTGCGTTCGAAGAACGAAGTCGGGTGACAGTTTTTATTAAATCCTGTTTTGCTGAAAGGTATTGTCAAACGAATTCTAATTTTAGTCCGGGCCGCGATATAGGACGCGACGGTTACGCTCGCACGAGCTACCGCGGTCCTAATTTCTATTAGAGGTATAGACACCTAATAATATGAATTACAAAAAAGGAAAAAACAGCGTAACGAACAAGAGAAATGTCAAGGTTAATGATTGGTTCATGGCTCCGAGTCGGCGGGTCCTGCATTATTAAAAAGAAACGAAGCGGGATCATTTAAAACGAGCTGACGTTTCAATTGGGGACCATCGGAGATAGTCCCCGACGATTATTGACACGCTCGATTTCGTTCCTGTTACAATGATTCTTTTTTACGCTTACCACACTTGGCCGTACGCTCCCGATCCCACTGGAGTGAGCATTTGATACCGTTCCGGAACCTCCCATTCGGTCCTGTTTATTTCGACTTTATAAAATTCCGGCATGCTGCGCGCAATTTTCCACACACGCCGCACACGACGAGACACTCACGGGTACCCTGGAACGACCACAAACACTCCGGCGATCAACGTTTGATATAATTTAACGCCGTGTTTTGCAGACACTTCGTGCATCTCCAAATTAGCTGCCTACTATTAAAAACCACTACACGTTCACCCACGATTCATGTAATTGTAGTAGTCAATAGTGAATTCTTCCTGTAATAGTGCACCCCCCTCCCTCTCGCCCTCGCTCTCTCCCGGTCGATCGTCTTCGTCGATACGTCGCGATTTATTGCGATTTATCTTTATCGAGTAATCGATCTCTCTTATTTTCGATAAACTTCTTTTTCTACGATCATTCCTATTATTTTTTTAACAGGAAAACTGTAATTTTCTCTCCGATCGTAAGGTTCAAGGAATTTCGATCACAGCGCCGTGCGTCGAGGAATAATTGGCAGAATGGCAGGTGCCAAACTAAATTTTCAATTTCTTTCTGTTCAGGTTCAGACTATTCCGATGTCTTTAAGCGTTTTTAACCGTCAATATCCGACACTGGCAAATAATTCGGGATGGGATGAACAGGGATGAACAATCGATCGGACATAAACTGGATTCACACATGATACCTACGAATTTCAACGTCTACGTTTGGTATCACTGATCACTATTCATTTGCTCTTTAACCTAGCTGAAAGATGCAAGAGCCAGATAGATAGAGAGAGAAAGAGGGAGAGAAAGAGACGACGTATCGAGTACGCATTGTTTCATTTCACGAGTAGACTTTGTCGGTGAAAATGAATAATTGTTTAGTGTACGAGTGAATTATAATCAGTTTACGCATCGTATTTACCATGGAGTTAGGATTGTCCAACACGTTGTTGGCAGGTGATCCACGATTAGTGGATCATATCGTGGGAGAAGTTAAATCTCAAGGGATCTTTGATCAATTTCGTAAAGAATGTATCGCGGATGTTGATACAAAGGTATGCGGTGTATTTGTAACATTTATACGCTGTCATGACTTCGCATGACGATCAAATTATTCGTAAAGCCGTTTCGATCGCGATCTTGACCCAGTCGTAATTACGGTAACGTTTATTTGTACTTTTCAAGTATGATATTCGTGCAGGTGCTATGCGATAAAACGAATGACACGCTACGAGAAAAGAGCTGTCGACAATGTTTTAATCTATATCTATTTCATTGCAGCCAGCATATCAAAACTTGCACACGAGAGTCGAAGGGTCTGTAAATTCTTTTCTCAGTAAACAGTCATGGAAGCCAGATTTAAATAAGAACCAATTAAGGGAGACGTTGAGAAAACAGATAAATGAAGCTCCTTACCTAGATGCTGGCGTAGAGCGTATAGTGGATCAAGTAGTGAATCCAAAAATATATTCTGTCTTCATGCCTCAGATAGAAGATGTGGTGTATAAATTTCTAGGAATTGAAAGACCTAAGACGAGAGAGAGGAATGGTGCATGTGGCCTTAAAGATTTGTTACCCAAAGATTTAGACCCAGTCTCGCCAGAGTCTGACAAAAATAGTTTGAAAGATGTATCTCTGGAATCTATGGACGGCATAGAGGATTTAGAAGTGAAAAAAGAAGTGAAATTATCCGATGAACAAAAGTCGCAGAAGGAAGAGACCTCCAATGAGAAAAGCGGAGACAATGAGTCAGAGAATGAGCAAGTTTCTTCTGAGGAGAAGACGTTGGATGGAAGTGACAAAACTTTTAATAAGACTGGTAGTAATTTAAATTTGAATACGTTTGGGAAATCCGATGAGAAAACAGAGGAGGACGAAGAGGACAGTCCTACCTTCGAACCGATCGATATTATGAATTTGAATGAATCAAATAATTCTAACGACTCACATTTGTCTGGTATATCGGAATTGACTAGTCACAGATCCAGGAGTCCTGACTTTTGCAATGAGCTGTCGAGAGACAATTTTGAATACAGTAATCAGGACTCGCACCTGAGCAAGGTTTCCTCCGATTCTCGATTGTCCATCGTTACCGACTTGGGGTCTTCGAATCCTGCGTCGACACCGGTCTGCGACATACCGAAGGATGAGGCCAGCAAAGATAAATGTGATGTTAAGAATAGTAAAGACAATTTTAAGTCTATCAAAGAATCGTCTGAGTCAAATAAAAATAAGAGTAATAAAAATATTTTTGAATTAAATAAAGGTAAAGATGTACAGGACGGTAAAGACACGAAGAGTATCAAAAGCAATTTATCCTCTAAGGAGAATTCGCGTGACGCCACGGATAGCAGTGTAAAAGAGAAATACGAGCATAAAAGCAAAGAGAGGAGCAGAGACAGCGAGTCGAAATCGAAGTCGAAAGATAAAAATTGCGCGAAAGACGGAAAGCATCACAGGGACAGAAGCAGCGACAAAAAGAAGGAGAGAAGTCATAGCAGTTCGAAGTACGAGAAACACGAAAAGAGTAAGAGCAAAGATAAAAACGATCAGCCCAAAGAAATTGCGGATGGAGTCAAAGACGCAGAGAAGGATAACTGCGTGAGAACAAAAGAAACCGATGGGAAGGATAACGTCAGTAAAGAGAGCAAAGATCTGAAAGACCTTTACAAGGAGAAAATCAGGGAGCTCAGAGAGAAGAAAGAATTGACGGAAAAAGAGAAACTGAACAAAGACGTCAAGGAGTCGAACCCCAACAAGGAGAATAGAGATAAAAAGGATTCAGTGAAAGATAAAAAGCCGTATAAGAAGGACAGCAAAACATCTGCCAAGAGTACTTCCTCGGGTTCCCACGAACTCAAGACTTCTAAATCGTCTGAAAAAATTGGTGACGAGAAGAAGAAACGAAGTGAGTCGAAGGACAAAGATAAGAGTAAACGGGACGAGAGACGTAGTTCTAAAGATCATTCGAAGTTGAAGAATTCTATCAGTAATAAGTCGGATTCGACGGAAAAATTGGATAAACAGGACGTAAAGAAGTCGGTGAAAAATGAGAAGGATGAGAAGAATGAAAAACCTGAGGCGAAGAAGTCAAACAGCGAGAAGGTGAACGGTTCGAAAAAAGACGCAAAGAATCACGTCGAGAGTAAAGGTTCGGCACGGAACGAGAAACTGGATAGAAAGGACAGTAAAAGTGATTTGCATGCTAAGGAGAAGAAACGAAGAGAAGAGAAAAAGTCTAAGTCTAAGGATGATCATTCTAGCTTGAGGAGAAACTCAAACGATCGACGTTCCACGGACAGAGACGGTTCTAACGGTTCGAGCAGCAAAAGTTCACAGTCTAGCAATTCTAATTCCAATATGGCGAACAAATCGAGCACGTCGAGTCTGTCCAAAGAAACGAACCACGTGAACAATTCTGGCAGCGAGACGTCGGATAATATCGAAGAAGTTCGTACGAGCGACATGAGACCGTCGAACACGGAAGAACAGAGCTGTAAGTCGAACAAGGGATCGGTGGAATACAAGGCAGACGACGCTGGTGACGACGAGACACAGTCCAGGCCAGAATCAGAGATCAGTTTGCCTCTGAAAAAGCGAGCGTTGTCAGAGGATGACAACAGCGCGTCAGGAGAGATTAAATTGAAGAAACCGAAATTTGCCAAGAACTTCCACGAAGCAAAGAAATTAATGAAGATCAGAAAGCAAATAGAAAAGCAAAAGCTCAAGGAGACAAAAAGGTTGGAGAAGAAATCTTCACAAAGGACGGAGGATTCCGTACACGCGAACGCGTTGGACAATGAAACTTTTGAAAGTATGCCGGATGAAGAACGCGTTCAAATAATAGAGGTACCTGACGAGGAATACGAAGAACCATACCCCGAGAAGCAGAGCGACTTGACGCTAGAAGAGAGATCAATAATGATGTTACAAACAGAAGCTGGCACAAAAGATATGTTGGAGACGCGTTCCGACCTGAAATTGAAATTGACCAACAAGGAACCGTGCGTATCGTTAAACGACAAAACGTTAGAAGAAGAATCAGCGCAACAATCGAGCTCCGATACTCAAACAAATCTGTCTGACAATAAAGGAGCTGGAGAATCGCAAAATAAAAGGTCATTGTCTCCTGCGATAGAAGAAAGAGATAACAATGCGGTAGTAAAGACAGAAAAAATTGATGAAACAGAAGAACGCGTAGAGTCTCTCGATCGCGGCAGCATTAAAGAAAAAAACACTGAAAGGGAAGAAGGGTCGAAGTCGAGCGGCAAGAACGTGGACGACGCGAGCTGTTCTAGTGACGTTGTTAAACACTCTGGGAACGATGATGATTCGAGCATCAGTACGAGTAAGGGGGCTTATAATAAAAACGTTAAGGAAGAACCACGGACGATAGAATCTACGTCGACGGGAACCGACGAAAATGGAGACTGTCGTTATTTCAAGGCCGACAGCGAGAAATGGGAAAAATTCTCCAGATTCTTAGAGTCGTTAGAGTTAATGGAAAACAGTTCCTTAGAAGAGATAATAGAGAGTTTAGGGGGACAAATAGTGTCTTCGATGCCGAAAGCTATGGCACCACCTTTACCCAAACGCAAGCATTCTTCCAGTCCATTGACGGACATACTGTTGAATAATTCGAATAATAATAACGATGGTCATAAAAAGGTGTTGGACTCGGCGAGCGAAGAAACGTTGGCCAACATGAAGAAGAGGAAATTAATTCCGCCTAAGAAGCAGCGGCTTCAACCGAGCATATGTACTCCGCAAGTGCTCTTGAACGGGGAGAATTTCGTCATGCCTTTGAGCCCCGAGAGTGACGTATCCGCGACGAGCGAGAAAATACCGTCTTCGAACACGATCAAGGAAGATAAAAGGTACCTCGGATGTCCTGACTTTCCCGTTGAACGTTTCCTCGTTAAATAAGATGAGTAAGAATTTATTACACGTGTCCTAACAAGGTCGTTATGTAATTACAGCCGACACCGGAGTAGTCAACGTTACTCGAGCGACGACTTGTACAAACCACGTCCATTGTTTTCGAGTTCGTCTCGCAGAAGTAGGAGATCCAATCAGGTATAGCTAGTAGTTCGTAGTTTCAGGTGTTAAATTATATTTTACTTTGTCTAATGCAACATCAGAAGCCCTAGTTGTTGATTCTCTTATATATATGTATATATATATATATATTTATTTGAATCGAACATTTTTAAATTTTAATTAATAAAAAAGTAATATCGATGTGACTGGGAAAATGAATTTCTAAACTATTAGGCGTACAATATCTGTAAAGTTTATTCTAAAAGTTTGGTATGCAACTTTTGTGATCGTTCTAAATGTGTTCAAAAGTTTCCTTCGAACGAAAGCATTAAAAGGCCAGTCGATTGAACGATTATAATTTGCATAATAATTATATATCAATAACGAGTATAATGCAGTATTATTGGGATACACCCTTGCTTAAAAAGGCACACTGGACAATGCTGTGTAGACGTTTAGTTTCGTTAAAATTCCTCGAGATTTTATTATTTCCAAAATGGTGTACAAACTTCTGTGAATAATGTATTCTTTAGTTGTATTTCAAACGAAATATGTATACTTACGTGATTCTCGTTTATAAGAACGAAAACGAGGGACATTTCATATTTTCTCACGATGCTTGTGTCGAACCTTTTGTACGAAGCTCAACTTATAAACGAATACACAAATCTGCAGCTGGTAGTTCGCAATTTTTATTGGATACGCAATCTATACATTTAAAGGACAAAGTATATTTGTTAAGACGCAAACTGAAGACAACTTAGTCACCGAAACGACGTTTTCCACACTCCTACGAGTTGTATATACGCTATACGCGTACGGTTCTCTTAATTTTAATCCACTCTTTAACAACGTAATATCGTGCCACTGATGAATGCATGTATGAAATGGTTTCGGTGATCCGGCTTTTAAAAAAAGGACTACGGAATGAATTTTTAAGAATCGTTCATTTTCGTCGTGTACTAATAACTTATGCGTAGGGTCGTTCTCTTTATAGATACTTAAGCGACCGTCGGTAGTAATATATTTTTACGAGAAGCGTTACATATAAGCAATGCGTGTTCTTCATTCTGTACACGCGTAAGGTTGTACAAATATGTACATACACGTTCATGTGTACACATAAAGCGGTACATTACACATTATTACGAAAATACTGTAGAATATTTTTTCCAACTTTTTAAAATATTTATTGCCATATGTAATATAGTGATTAACAATTTATAAATTATACTATGGTTGCTTTAAATAAAGCGAATTTTTGTATACATGTTAAATCGTTCATAACGCGTACTTTAATTCACCCACGCGCGAGTACAACGATTAACTATGAAATATTCGCGACGAGCTTCAGTAACAAGAAACGATGAAATTTATTTAATAAGTACACAGGTTTCCTATACGATAAGCGATATCCCTAACACGTGTGCTACGATTCTTTTAACCGCGAGAGGAAAGAATTATACGAAAACATCGTGCACGATGGTCAGATAATTAAGTTACGTTTGTGGTTGGAACTTGAATTATGTTCGTCGTATCATTGTCTTTCAGTTTGGGCAAGTGCAACCTGGTGTAACCACATACTGCATTTATCGTAATGACCTCGCCGTCTGAACGAGATCCACACAAATTCATATGCAGCGCGTGCAAAGACCTTTGTTTACGTTACGATGAATTTTTTATGACCAAACAAAATTTATGCGACCGTGCATCCAGGAAGGAACGTTGCAACCATGTTACGAGGTAGCACTTGGTTACCGCGAACGACAGGCTCGTGATATTTTCTATAAATAGCGCAATATCTGAACAGTTTGTCATATGATACGTAATACAATGCTGTATACGTAGTAGACGCTGCACGTGTATCGTCTAATAATGCGTACAGAATATATATAATTGCGAAACGTGAAATCTTAATCATGAGTAAGGAACGTTACATTTTTCAATGAGGTCGATCGGTCCACCATCGCGCATAGCGATGATTCCTTATCAGATTCAACGAACTACAAATCCTTATCGTTCGTATTATCTACTTGAAAGATATCTGTGTGTATGTAATACCTATCCGAGCAAAACAAGTATTGCACGACTACTCGGGTCTTTAATTTACTGTCCACTTCGTTTCATGGCTTATGAACATGCTGAAGTCATACTTGATAAATTATTATCATGCAGTTACGTTAAACTGTAACAGACAAGAATAAATTTCTTTGATAAGAGGAAAAACTGTTACTAATTCATTGGGGAAAAACCTTCGACGGCCATGGAGGTTCGTTCGCCGACGTTAAAACCCACGTGAATTCAGTGACCCATCTTTCTGGGAACGAGTCTGATCATTAATCCGTCTACATACGAATGCAATGAATGCATGACATGTTTTCTTCGATCACGCTAGGTCTACGTATTAGATCAGATCCTCTCCCTTCTACTGCGTGCGTAGGCGTACCGTACGGCCGTAGAGGTAGTGCCAGAGAGGTAGTCCCAGACACCGAGCACGGTAGTGTATGTACGCGTAAACCACGTGGTTGAATACGANCCGACGTTAAAACCCACGTGAATTCAGTGACCCATCTTTCTGGGAACGAGTCGGATCATTAATCCGTCTACATACGAATGCAATGAATGCATGACATGTTTTCTTCGATCACGCTACGTCTACGTATTAGATCAGATCCTCTCCCTTCTACTGCGTGCGTAGGCGTACCGCACGGCTGTAGAGGTAGTGCACACCGAGCACGGTAGTGTATGTACGCGTAAACCACGTGGTTGAATACGACGCATGCGTAACACGTGCGCGTGCACCTAACCTGGCCGCACGAGAACGTATGACGATCCGTAACCGTATTGCCACAGAATGCCAGTATGTACCGAGTTCCATAACGATTCGAACAAACAACTTGTACGCGAATGCCATGTGCCCTTGTACATCGATAAAGTATAATTGAGAAGATCAATTCTTTCCCGTGAATTACGTAGTGGGGATACTTTATATTTTGGATCATTCTACATTGTAAATTTTCTCATTGTCCGGGGCTACCCAGCGGCAGTCTTTACGATTTCGCCGAGGAGTCGCGTCAAGGCTCTATCAACGATCGAACGAACGTCAACCTCGATTTAAATGAACGTTTCGGCGGCCGGAAGGCTGACGCCGCTTTGTAAACTGTAAAACTCGGTGTCGGAAAGTGCCGAAGCCTGGTGCGTTGCCTACCTCGAGACGGGGCATACTCATAACTGCTGATCACACACGAGCCGCGGCGTTTAAAAGGTCGTGAAACTGAAAATCGTATGTATTTAAATTGACCCGAAGGAAATATGAGCTCGCACGATGTTTACGAGAGTTTGCCCACGTCCTCCGTGGCGATACACATGACAGCAGGTGCATTCGCCGGAATAATGGAGCATTGCGTGATGTACCCGCTTGACAGTGTTAAGGTAACAGTTCTTATTTCTATGGTACATTTTTTTCTCTCCCGACGGCCTTTACATAACCTAAACTCGATCCCTCGCACGATATATCATCGTGCTCGATTCGATCGCGCGGTGCGTCCCGACAAAACACAATGAATTTTAATGCCGTGACGATGCGAATCGCCTGTTCTTTGAATAATAGTAATTATGGATATTCGAAGACCCGACGATAGCCGCGGTCTTTATCATTTTCCTCGTCTCGCCGAGTTTGCATGCCATACGATCGTCGTTGTAATCTTAAGTAAATAATGATGGTACTTAAGGTTCCAACGCAGCTACCATTCGCCTCAAGCCATGAACGTTCGATCGTACAATTTCACGTTCTCTATTGTTGTTACAAAATCATTATGCAAACGCTTCGAAGCGATGTAATTTCGTAACCCTTTCCAGGTACCGATTCTTAGAGTCTGTTGAAAAATGAATTAGTCATCAAATGATTTAGCAATAATGTTCTGTAACACGTTTCTCGTCGTTCTCAAACATTTATCAAAACAGCGAGCACACAGTAGCCCATCTGTTATGTCATAATACATTATTGCCACTGTAAATCTAGCTACATTTTATATATAGAATAATAATGAAATTATGTCAACCGACGTCGATGAATAAAATAAACATTTTACTCTCTGATTAACTGTTTTTAATCAATTCATGAACGTATACATTGCTTGCACCTTTCAATTATTTTAACTGCGTTAGCATTTCTGCCACCGCTTTAAACAGACACACACAAGAGAATTAAACAGAACATGAGCTTCAAATTCATTCATTATATAACACGCTACTCAGTTCCGTTGCAGTAGGTTCTATTTTTGGTTTTCTTTTCAACCTACTGACAGTCACTTTCACGTGTAGTTATTAGAAAATTCGGTACAGAAGAACGACGAACGTGATGTAACATAAAAATTTGTGACCCGGTCTAAAAAATGAAATTTTACTATCCAACGTGTACCTCCGCTATCTCCGTACCGTCTGAAATGTCTGTACTTATTTTGTATGGCATGTAAACGATGATTAAAAAGCAATTATAATTATTAGTCAACAATGATAGTATCTTACAGTAAATGCAAGTCACGGTTGCAAGGCAAGAGTATCTTGATAACTTCATATCTTTCACTATCAACTGATCACTGAAAAATGTTAAGCAAAGCTGCATTAAACAGTTCGTTGTGAAATAGTAATTTATGACGCACAGAAGAAAATAATCATACTGAATCGACTGTATTTTTTTATTTAGACGAGGATGCAAGCATTGACACCGGATGCTCGCAGGGCGGATGGCATAAAATCGGTGTTCAGCAGGATGGTGCAACAGGAAGGGATTCTGAGACCGATTCGTGGTATGAGCGCAATGGTGGTTGGAGCTGGCCCTGCACACGCATTGTATTTCTCGTGCTACGAATTTCTGAAGAATCAATTTCTGACGAGTTCAAAAACACATCCTGAATTCAATCTAGCTGCGTATGGAGCCGCCGGCTGCGTGGCGACGCTCCTTCACGACGGCGTGATGAATCCAGCAGAAGGTAAAAGAAATATCCCCGATTCGCCCGCTTGCACGTTCTACGACGCGGCTGGTCGTGTGAAATACGTTTGGCTCGCTGTTCGGAGATGATCCAGTGAGGAATAAACTTGTCTTGTCGTTGCAGTGGTCAAACAACGATTACAAATGTATAACTCTCCTTATCGGGACGTCATAACGTGCGTGAGGAATATATACAAGAACGAAGGTCCATACGCATTCTACAGAAGTTACACGACACAATTGGCGATGAATGTACCCTTTCAGATGATCCACTTCATCACGTACGAAGTTGCTCAAGCTTTCACGAACCCTCAGCACATTTACAATCCTATGGCACATATGGTATCAGGTATGTATGTATCTGCTGAGAGGAAGCAAGATATTCCCAGACATATTCGTATAATGGAACTGTTCAAACGAGCTGTGCGATCTCACAGGTGCATTGGCAGGAGCTATTGCCGCTGCGGTCACGACACCTTTGGATGTCTGTAAAACACTTCTAAACACACAAAGCGGCGTGGAAGCCCGGGGTATGATAGACGCGTTTAAAAAGGTTTACAGATACGGAGGCGTACGTGGCTATTTCCGAGGTTTAAACGCCCGCGTCCTTTATCAAATTCCCGCGACCACCATCTGCTGGTCGACGTAAGTATACGGCGCATAATTACCATGATTACTTTTAAAAGTGCTCACACGCGAGAACGAGAGGTGATAATGTTTCTTTTCTCATTGTTTAGATACGAATTTTTCAAGTATATACTGCACAAAAATCAGGGCGACGGATACGGACTAGAAACTGGCGTCGATTCCCCGAGCGAATTGAACCAGAGTCAAGGTTCCTCGACGAAGTCTAGTCGATTCCAGGATGTGAGCGTGTACCTAAACAAAAACGCTCCGACCACCGTATTACTCGACGTGACCACGAGTTAGGTACTCTCGATCCTTCTAATCACGACAGTTTAAATATTTCGTCGACGGTTGAGCTGGACAAAGCGTCAGGTTTTCACATTTGGAGAGTTTATCAATAATATTTCGTTGAATCATTTATCGTCACGTTATGATTATGCATGTAAAGTAACTCAAACTAGTGGATGCATATAATATGAAAGAGTAAACGAAAGGGGGTCCATTCTGAGTCAAGTGCAGGACGCAGACTCGATGGAAGATAAATTTCCTACGCTAAGAATTAGCGTATGAACACTCAGATAATACGCTGATCGAAAAGCGATGACTGCATTTTTTAAAGTACGTTAAAACGGTCCACGAACGTATCACCATGAGATCACGACAAATCGATCGGCGCATACGTTTCTTTTATACTACAAAATTTTGTTTAGCCCATCGCTCCATTGGAAAAATGACATCTGACAGAGTATCGCTTTGAAAGGGAAATTAACGAAATTATTAGTTAGCGATATCACTTCGAAAAGCTGTATATTATTATTATTATTATCATTATTATTATTATTATTATTATTGATAGACAATAGGTGACTACAATCCGGTGTGTAAAAATAATTAGACATGCTATCATCTGCTGTACTGTTCACATGGAGTAAAGAGAATATAAATTTCTATTACGTTTAATTTATTTGTATGTAGTAATTTATATGTTTCCGTGTTGATCTAAGTTGTCGAAATCAGCGAGATGTGAAGTGAATTGTTTTGGTACTTGCATATCAGGAAGAATCGTATTTAATTTCATATTGGACTAACGTTCCGCGCATCGATATTTTGAACTAGAACAAATTTCAATGCAAGGGAAAGCGTGACCGCCACGAAAATTAAACATTGAGTCGAAAAGAAGGTTGCTCCACTTGAACAGTGAGTTAGATTACATAGTATATTTAAGTATTGTACAATATATACATACGTATAGATTTAAAAATAAAATAAAAATAAAAAAACAGTGGGACGCACGGAAAAAGAAGAACATTTTCTAACGGAAGTACGTTTAGCATAATTGAGTGGACATAAATGAAATTTGTGAAACAGAAATTCGTGATCAGAAAAGGTCGCCTGCCCCAGGCAGGAAGAAAATGTAAAAATTCCAATAATCGAATACCTTTTGAACGAAACGTAATTCTAAATTAAAGTGTAAATTTATTATGGATCTGTCGACCGCGGGACGAGATGTTAGACGTGACGTGCGTAAGAGAGGAGTCAGAAGAATTTCGATTATCTCGTAGGGAGGCAGTGTAGATAAGTTATAACGTTGCGTGAAGCGCAACGAGTTAGAAAAGAGAAGGCGGCGACGGCGTTATTGTGCGACAAGTAAAATTCGCCTTGATCATACAAGTACAAATTAAGAAATCGCTTTTTAGTCAGTGTAATATAAGAACGTCATGCCCGAACTTCACGATGACACCATCAAATATTGCTTCCTATGGCTGTGATTACTGGGTCATTTGATGTTGACTTTAAGAGGGAGTAATATCATATGAAAACTCACACTTCACGCCATATTTATTTATTATTATTCATTGTTATTAATAATTATATATCGTTATCCGACATCGTAAATAATGTAATCATTATTTCTTGTTATGTGTGTAAAAAAGAATATATACATTTTTTATAAACATATTTTCTTTCGCTAGGTAGACGATTTCTCTTTCAAAGTTGTTTACGATCGTACGTTTTTACGATACGGTGATATTATGATTCTTGAATGAGAAGAAAACATACGACACACGTGTTATCAAACACAACAAATAACGTGCGTGCATGTTCAAACGATATCCAATGTATATACAGTCCACGTATATAAAAAAAACATCATTTACATTCGCAGTTTAACTTGATCGCGCAAAATTTTATTGTATATTTTTTTAATTATTTAAATAAATACTCACGTTGTATGGAGTAGCAAGGGTGATACCATCAGTGTCCAGTTTCTATCACAACGATTTCCACGATCTCTCATCGTCTGAAAAATAAATAAAACCGACAAATGAGTCTCGTTCGTACAATTTCTTTCTCGAATTCATAATTTTCGATTCTCCGCCCATTGAGGGTCAATGATTTCCTCTCGACAAGTTTGTACATAAGACAACGCTCCCACTGATATTGTTACGTAAACCGATATCGATATTGTACTCTAACAAAAAGTAAGGCAACTAACTCGATGTACAGTACAGTATATTACATGTAATAACGATGTAAATAAAATAATTCTATAAGTATATTGACAATAACAGAAAACGTTTCTCTCGTCTACTGCATCGCTGAACAATTGCCGAAGGGGAGGGTCGTCGTCGTTGATCGGAAGAGAGAATAAGAAACATCGGAGCATCGTGCCGATGATGTAATCTGACGTGATCTCATTTCAGAGTCATGCTATGTCGAAAATTATCTATAAATTCAGCTTTTACTTGAATCAATGGGCATATATACAGATTTTGGTCACGCTCTTGTACAAATTTCTGAGCACGTGAATGATGGCGAGCAGGGGAAGCATCTGCGACGCTCGTTGCCAAGGATTTTACACCGCGATGATAGAGAAAGAGGAGAACACGCGGATCAGATGGTTCCTGACGAACCAGCAGAAATTGCTGGATCACTTGGAGAAGACCGCAAAGATCAAACTGCCGTCCAAGATCGAGCCAGAGAGAGAACCGCCCGTGGTGGACACAGTATACAACCGTGTTACAGACAATTACTCGTCCCAGCGAGTGAAACGTGGCGAGAGAAATTAGGCTTTTATGTTTCATAGATAAGTTTGAAACCATTGCCGAATTGGAGGCCGCGCGAACCAGACGGTTCCATCAGAATGGACATAATGACACCCGTTGATCCGCGAGTGAAGGCCATTTTATACGAAGACCAGCCCAGCTTCATTACCGCTGAAAATTATATTTACGAAAGGTCCTGCAAATTTTAGGTCTTTTATTAGAAAAAAGAAAGATGAAAGCAGAGCAACGAGCGAGCAATTCGGAGTTTTAATGATTCAACTTACACTAATACGCGTCGATCATTTTAGAGTAAAAGACATTCCGGAGAAGCGGTATTATTATCCGGATTGTACGAATTGGATTTACGGATGGCATCTGAAAGACTATCCACCTATCCCACGTAGTAAATTCGCTGGCCAATCTGTTATATTCGATGAATTTTATCATCCGAACATATCGAGCCTTCGAAGAGACCCAGATTGGTATCGCCCTTCGAGAACTACAGGTTTCATATGCGACGAAGAATACAATTAACGTTTTTATCGAGTTTTAACGTTTCACGTTTTATGATCGACTATTCTTTTCGACTGGCGTTGTTCCAAGTATATTTATTAGTGATCGATATATTTTTTGAACCATTGTTTTTCATCAATAAAAAAACAACTGTTATGCCCCGATGTACCGAATTCCTTTGCACGGATTTTTAAGTTCATCGAATCGTTCACATAATTTATATTTTTTAAACGGAATACAAACTTCATCAAAGACACTTTGCACGTAACAAATTTTGACGTTACATCGTTACACGATCATAATAGCTTTTCGTTATTAGTCCTATTCTCTTCGTCCTTATCTGGTTTGATCAGTCGTTGTAATTCCAACGGCAACAAATAGTTCGCGTGTCCCGGCATGGCACGAAAAACAAAGTTGATGAACTTCTGAAAATGCTTAATGACTTTTGCGAGCTGTTCTTCCAATAGTCCTTTCTCGAGATGGCAATCGAGAATTTCTTCTCGCATCACTGTGACCACGTCTTTCAAGCGGATGATCAGTTTGTAAAACTCTTCGACTTGTTGCTGTTTATTCGTAAGAAATTTTACGTGAAACGTACGATTCCGATGAGCGGTGGAGGATTCCTTAAATCTCTTTTACCTGAAAATACTTATGCATAACGTGCTTCTCTTTGCTACTTCGCAACCGTTCTAAACACAGGACGTAAATCACATCTGCCGCGTTTTGCATTTCGTACTGACGCCTCTGAACGTGCAAGTCCTTGTTCACCGTCTCGCGAAACTCCCGCATTTCCTTCTGCAGTTTCACGTGCTTGTCCCTAAACGAATTTCATTAAAATTTCAATTAATTTACAGAAGGCAACGCATCGACAGATCCCCTGATACGAGAACCTCATGATCTGATTGAAATCGGCTATTATCTTGTCACGTTGGGCATAGAATATCTCGTTGAACTCTTTGTACAACGACTGGATGGCGTAGGTCATTTCCGCTCGCATTTTCGGCATCATTTCGTTCACGACGTTTATCCGTTCTTGCACGACCGCTTTCTGCGTGTTCTTGGCGCACTCGGCCGCTGCTTTGCTCCATTCTATCTGAAAAGCGAGACCCGCTCACTCTCTTCTCATTTCCCATTCTCAATTCGAAGTCCCGTGTGAATCAAATTGATGCTTTTAATATCTGCGTGTAGATCAATCCCAACAACCGTTTCAAGTGCATTGAAAACAGGAGATTCGTATAAGAAAAAAACAAATCTACGTGAGAAACGCTTCAGCGATAAAACGATAAATAGAATTTTACGTGACCGGCGTAAAGTGGTTTTTAAGATGTAGATAAAGTCTGAAGAGTTTTGCGTCGAGATTGCGCGTGCCGATCTCCGATCGGCAAAGACTATTACTTCGAGCTGTTTCTGTAACTCGCAGCGAACGGTCTCGATGTAATCCTGATATTTCTCGTGTAATTTCTCCGCGTACACCTCGGCTTCCCGCCGTTTCTTCGCCTGATACAAATAAAACTTCTCTCGCGACTTTCTCTGTATCTTTTCACGCAGACTCTCCTCGATCTGCTTCTTCACATCCTCCAGAAGGACCTCGCCGATTTCTGGATTTTATTCGAGAATCATCAGCCGGGTGTCGCGCGTTTTCTCGTCGCGTTTACCTAATATGTTCTGATGCACGAACGCTTTTGTGATCTGATGATCCGTCGGCGGTGCGATTTCGCTTTGATCCAAGTGAACGTCAGACGGTACCGAGAAACACGTTCTCGATCGTTGCGGCGGTGTCAGTACGTTTAAGAGGCTCGTCGTGTCGCGATGAGTGTATTCGAAAAACACTTTGGCCAACGATGGACCGAGACAGTTGCGAACCACGGACGCTGAAGGAACAGCATTGTCCGAGCATAGTTTCACGTTGCAATTCGGACCGTCTTCGTCTGTAAACAATTCCGTTTTTCCCGTCTAGTCCTCGTNTTGCGGCGGTGTCAGTACGTTTAAGAGGCTCGTCGTGTCGCGATGAGTGTATTCGAAAAACACTTTGGCCAACGATGGACCGAGACAGTTGCGAACCACGGACGCTGAAGGAACAGCATTGTCCGAGCATAGTTTCACGTTGCAATTCGGACCGTCTTCGTCTGTAAACAATTCCGTTTTTCCCGTCTAGTCCTCGTCCTCGCGAGGATTCCTTTCATTGTCGCAACTTACACATGTTCGTCGATTTAACGTTCAGAGTAGGAGACTGTCAATTTTGAAGGAGGATATCAAATTTTGTGTACGGTTTAACCTTAGCCAAATTGATAAACTTTTGATCGACTGACAAATGATTGACGGACCGATTAAACAAAAAAGAGACGACGCGTAACCTATTGACGATTATAACGCGACGCTTGAAACATGTTTAAAATCAAAACTATTCCTTATTCCGTGACGTTCGTTCCGAGAAACTGGGCGATGAGAGAGACTACATGATGAGTAAAGGTCATCGTCCTGGATTTTCTACGGTCGATATCCCTTTATTAAATCTTATTAATAGATTGTAAAATACATCTTCAAAGAGGTTACAGTCGAGTTCGAGAAGTTACGTCGAGGAACCACTTGTTGCGATATCCGATTTCGTCCGCAATGTAAAAATTGAATTGCACGCCACACGCCACATACACTACCGAAGAGAGCTCCCATTGTGCACCGTCCAATTATCACGTACTAAATTCAGTTTTGACGCACGTTCAGGAAATTATGAGAACTTTTAATTTAATACAGAAAATAATAGCAGAGATGCTGATGGAACAACGTGCAGCATCGAGTGGCAAACAAAACTTAGTTCACTAATAAATGAATTTAATATATCTAAATATATATACGTTGTTAAAATTAAGCTGCTCCATCAAAATCTCATTCATGTGTGATTAAACGCGTTCGGTTAGAAATAAAATTACAAGAAGTCGAATCCAGTGATCAAACTCGAACTTGGAATTACTCACGTTTCTTCTCGAGTTTAAAAACGAATTTAAATTTAATCAAGCAGCCCGTGATTTTTAAAGTTAAANCTATCACGTACTAAATTCAGTTTTGACGCACGTTCAGGAAATTATGAGAACTTTTAATTCAATACAGAAAGTAATAGCAGAGATGCTGATGGAACAACGTGCAGCATCGAATGGCAAACAAAACTTAGTTCACTAATAAATGAATTTAATATATCTAAATATATATATACGTTGTTAAAATTAAGCTGCTCCATCAAAATCTCATTCATGTGTGATTAAACGCGTTCGGTTAGAAATAAAATTACAAGAAGTTAAATCCAATGATCAAACTCGAACTTGGAATTACTCACGTTTCTTCTCGAGTTTATATAAAAACGAATTTAAATTTAATCAAGTAGCCCGTGATTTTTAAAGTTAAAGAATTACCTGTTCTATCGACGGTTCTTGCATCGAGAATGCATTCTTCTTATAGCAGTTGCGTAAACGAATTCCGATATAGGACTTTCGGTAGATGAATAATATGTAATTTATCACTATTAATAAACCGAATTGAAAAAATATAAGCAAGCATTCCCTGCCGNAGAATTACCTGTTCTATCGACGGTCCTTGCATCGAGAATGCATTCTTCTTATAGCAGTTGCGTAAACGAATTCCGATATAGGACTTTCGGTAGATGAATAATATGTAATTTATCACTATTAATAAACCGAATTGAAAAAATATAAGCAAGCATTCCCTGCCGTCTTTGGTATAAATTCATCCTTGTTTATCCTTCTGTCCTGCTTCGTCGACACCAGTGTCGCCATCTATTTTGATTTTGTTTTGTGGTACACGAGGTTCCGGTTTCCCCATGTTAAAAATTATAGAATATGAAAATACATAAAATTCATTCAGACAATGATACCAGTTATGTACCTTGTTAACGATCAATTGAAGCGACGAAGTAATTTAATGGTGACGTCGATTTTAAGGTGACCATAGCTTCGTTATTCACGGCACGTCAGCTTCAGAAGCGGTTATATCAACTTACATCATGAATGCAATGTTTTAGGCAATTTAATCCTAGAGTGAGACTTACGCCGAGCGTAAGGAGGAAACAAACTAAAAATAATGCATCGATAAGTTCGTTATTTAAACCAGTTACTGTGAAAGCAGATGTGGTAGAGTCGAATATTGGTGTCGAACTAACTGGTTCTCTGAGTAAACGTAGTATCATACAAATCTTGTGCAACTTTGCGAACAAGAATACTGTGAAGGAATTAAGTACAAAACATGGATTAGATGGTAATTCCTGTTACATGTGGGTTGTGTCAAAGTGTTGATGTTTTGCTACTTCAATCGTCCTATCTTTGCAGATGCCATTTTTAACACAGCAATGGGGAACTTCCGAAAATATTGTGTGGAATCTGAATCGTTACCTACAGATCTACATATTGTCTTAAGCGATATTATAAACGGAGCTGGGAATATTACAGATATATTCCCTTACTTCCTGCGTTATGCCAAGCAGATGTATCCACACATAGATTGCTTGGATGAACTGAGGAAGATCAGTGACCTAAGGAATCCACCATTCTGGTACTATGCGTTAATGTAAATCATTAGAAGTTGTATAAACTTCCAATTCACTCAAATGGTTTTCAGGTATCCCATAGCAAGGTCTAAGAAAAGAAAGATTGTATTTCATGCCGGACCTACAAACAGTGGTAAGACTTACCATGCTCTCCAAAGGTTTATGTCGGCAAAGAGTGGAGTTTATTGTGGACCGCTAAAGCTGTTAGCCAATGAAGTTTTTAATAAATGTAATTTGATGGTTAGTAGTAGAATTTACATTCTCATACAACCAATTTCATTATGTTAAACTTGAACAATCGTAGGGTACACCTTGTGATTTGATAACAGGAGAGGAACATAGATACGCCAAGGATGTGACGTCTCCCGCAGATCACGTATCGTGTTCCGTGGAAATGGCAAATATACAGAATGTTTGTAAGTAAATTCGATCTGTTCGTGCCGGCATCTCCTATATTTATATTATCAGGTAGTTTTTTATTAATGCTACAGATGAAGTAGCTGTAATCGATGAAATTCAATTAATACGCGATCCGGGCAGAGGGTGGGCATGGACGAGAGCTCTCCTTGGCATTGCTGCGGACGAGATACATTTATGTGGTGAATTCGCCGCTATACCTATTGTACGTTTTATAATTTACAACACGTCTTACAATATTAATCAATATGAACATTGTCATTTCTTTGTACAGGTACAGTCTATATGTTTGACGACAGGTGAACATGTGGAAATAAAAGAGTACAAACGACTGACCGAGCTCGAAATAGAACACTCGGCGCTTTGTAACATAAAGCACGTTCAGCCAGGAGACTGTATAGTTTGTTTTAGTAGAAATGAAATATTTGCAGTGTCGAACGAAATTGAAAAGCTGGGGGAGGAGGTGGCTATAATATATGGTAGCTTACCACCGGGCACAAAACTGGCGCAAGCAGCGAGGTTCAATGACCCCAACGATCCTTGTAAAATATTAGTAGCTACTAACGCCATAGGCATGGGCCTTAACTTGTGAGTACACGACGTCCATTGATCTTCTCGTACAGCGTATGTAACTGTTAACTATTCTTACAGACATATACGTAGAATTATATTTTATACTCTCTCTCAACCAACTGTGAATGAGAAAGGGGAAATGGAGATTGACACGATCTCCGTGTCGTCAGCCTTGCAGATAGCAGGCCGCGCTGGTCGTTACGGAACGCAGTGGTCAAAAGTAAGTAGCAATTGTGTCGAAGCAAAAGAAAGTTGAACAATGCGTATCACTATTTGTATATTACATTTTAGGGGTACGTAACGACGTATAAGCCCGAGGATCTCCCTGTGTTGAAAAAATTATTACATCAAACACCCGAAGAAATTCTTCGAGCCGGACTTCATCCAACGGCGGATCAAATAGAATTATATTCTTATTACCTACCAAACGCGCCGATGTCAAATCTCATCGTAATGTCGAATTTTCTCCCTCTCCCGACGATCATTCTCCGATCCATTGTGAATCTAACGTGTTCATTTTATTTCAGAATATTTTCATCGCACTCTGTGAACTCGATCATAGCTTATATTTTATTTGTAATTTAGATGATTTTAAATTTCTCGCTGACATGATACAACACATACCTTTACCTCTCCGCACGCGATATGTGTTTTGCTGTGCACCGATCAACAGAAAAGTTCCCCTTACGTGTAGTATGCTTTTGAAGGTACGCCTAGCACTTATTATTCATTATTTGCCGCTTTGCTTGAAACATCGTTTTTCCACATGTTCTTTGCATTTTCTGCGCAGTACGCTCGACAATGCAGTAAAAATCATCAAGTGACTATCTCATGGGTACGGCAGCAAATCGGATGGCCTTCGCTAACACCATTGAATCTCGCCGACCTCGTGCGCTTGGAGGGTGTGTTCGATGTACTGGACGTTTACCTCTGGTTAAGGTAAACATATTAGTAGCTAGTATATTGGCTGCGTGCCGTTTTATGAAACTAACTATGTTACAATGTCGCTTGCGTTTCATCTAGTTATCGAATGCCTGATCTGTTTCCCGACGGAGATGCAGTCAGGAAACTACAAGTTGAGTTAGACAAAATCATTGAGGCGGGAGTCAGAAGGCTTGCAAAATTATTTAGGAGATCTCAAACGGGTACGTTCATCATAACTGGAAATCGTTATTTGTCGCTTGTCAGATTGAAGAGATTAATACGTTGATTAATTAAAATTAAATAGGTGGCGATTCAAGAGAGGAAAGTCAAAAGTCCGACGACAGGGTCGAAGGTAACTTGTTGGATTTCAATGATCTTATGTCCTCTTGATCTTGTAGACTTCGCTACAAGCATTTGTAATGTATTTTGTAGGTAAATACCAGGAAAAGGAACTGTTGAGTCGTACATTGGTTTCGAGAGGGCTTTTAACGAAAAAAATGCTGGATCAATTAAAAACGGAATGGGCAAAGGCAAGTGAAAACTTGTTTAAAATAAATTTTTTTAATTTAAAATATTGTCACAGCAATCGTTTCAGGAAACTAGCAAAGGGAAAACAAAGCACGATAAATCCGGCGGCCGATCTAAATTCCGTTCGTGAAACATCTATTCAGTGTTAATTAATTGCCTGGAATTAAACGGGACTTTTAGAATGAAGGAGAATGTTCATATTTGTATATCTCTGTTTGCTAGACAACTCAACAATACCCAAACTATTTGAATTAAAAACATTTTTTTAAATCTCGTCGGTATATTCAAGAGCCCATTACAAATTTAATCAAGCGATGCGATCATTGTTCATGATTTTATTTACACTTACAATTACGCTTGTACACTTTTATCAAATCACATTCCTGATCTTGTTTCCTTAAGCGTTTCTTTCTTTGCCATTGTTTCGTAGGAGTGTTGACAGAACGAATCAATTTACGAGAAAGAGAAATGCATTTTGTACATCTCGTCGAGTCGTTGTTGAGTATCAACGGGCACAAAACGTGTCTCCATTTGATACCATCTTTGTAAGCGATTTTAATACGATTGATGTCTCGGGGTCCTTCAGTGTTGTTTACACCTAATTTGGGAGTTTAGAAAATTTATCGTCTGCCAAAAATATCGAAACGCGTGTATAAATACCTGAACAGATGATTCGTTGGTCGAATTCACTGATTAGCTCTTCTATGTCCGTCAAATTTTGTACTTTCAAATGTTTCCCTTGCTTTATTAGATTATGAATCACTGGATTGATCTCTCTATTTACAGCGGTGCAATGTAGCATCATGTCCCTCTTTATAAAAACCTGTTTTTCCGTAAAGGGTGTACCAATGGTCGTTAGTCCCATGTACAAATACACTATCGTCGTCGAGAAACCTTTCGAAGCTATCAGACAGGACCATCCCCGCGGTAACGAAATTTCTGCACATACTTCAAGTAAATCTTCAAACAACATTTCACTGGCGTCATCTTCATTGTACGTGGGATCATCTTCTTCGTTCGATCGCTCATAATTATCTTTTGTCTGATTCTTTGTACACGTCGTTTCTACTGACTCAAAACTAAATTCAGTCGATGTTTCTTTTGTAGGAGTATTTTCTTTCTGTATAGATCTGTGATCCCGTACCACGTCCTCGTTATCCGAACAATTTTTAGACGAACATTCTGAAACTCTTCTGGAATACAGATTCTTGTTGGTCATTTTGTTTTCTTCATCTGTTTGTACAAAACTCACTTCTTCTTGCTCCAACTGCAATTCTTCCGACCTATCATTCAGATTCTCGCTATTTTCTAATTTTATTTCGTTCAACGTACTTCTTTTCTGATATCTGAGAACATGGGTATCATGCATAAACATTGGGCTATCAATTTCCGAGCTTTCTTCCGTCCTCGGTATGAGAAAATCTGTTTTGCTTTCTCTCGCCTTTCGCGTGTCATATTTTGGTGTGAAATTGATATGGCTGGCTGGTACATTTTCCTCAAAATTGTATTTCCTTCCGGGCACGGCACCTGGCTTTAATCTACACTTCTTATATTTCACCTGCCAAATAATGTAATGAAAATAAATTATTTCTTCTTATCATATTAAAATGTGAAATTCCAATCACTTACAGTGACAACATGGGGTGGCACTCCACTAACCCAATGGGTAATGATATCATCTTTATCAAAATGTTTACTGCAAACGAATGTCTCGTCGTTGACAGTGTAATTTTTTATACCAATGGCAATTTGCCATTTCTTACGCGTTTCTTTATCCTTTGGTGCCGAGAAAAAGCTATAAACGTTTTTGTGATTAGTTTTTTTGCACATCACGCATCTACGCGTCATAATGACTCTACAAAATGTATAATTTCACGTTATTTCGCTTGAAATGATCATAACATCCTCCGTTACGTGTTACATTAAGTTTTATTATACGCGTACCAGATTGTACGTTTTAAAACTGTTTCAAAGCTTGTGGCTTTCCGATCCCAAACAACGAATCGTCGAAATGTTCGTGGGTTATAGTCACGTTTCAAATCAAAATATCAGTGAAAGCTAATGTGCACATTTACTTGAAAACTCTCGTTACTTCTCATTAATCGGATGCAATTTTTCACAGTTATTACGTTACGTTCAACACGTTCGATCAATAACTTTGCGATGTCAATTCTTGTTTTGGAACAAGGAACAACACTCTTATCTCTGTTCATATGTATCATTTGTCTTGTTCATTGTTAAAAATATATTATTGATTATGGTCATGGGTAAAGTTTTGGGAACACGAATATTTAGGCAATTTTAAAAAGAGAACGATTGGTCATTCGGCATTCTAATGGGTTTTCTTCAATGTTTCATTTATTTCGATTACTTAGATCCCATGCTTAGATCTTTCGGAGGAATCGGAGGTGTTCGGAAGAAATCGTCACGCCATACTGCGATCGTAGCGCCTCGCGTTGGCAGCGTCGAGGAATAGTGAAGGTTTCAGTTACAAGATGGAGGAATTTCTAGGATATTCCTTCCTCCTCGATAACAACTGTGGGGCATTGCAGTTTTCGCATAAAACCAACGGTTTTCGAGATATTTGAGGAAAATCGAAATTTTCTGTCGACAGTTGATGTGAAGTGCTGATCGGTCCTATTTGCATCTAGCGGGCTGTTAAAAATTAATATCGACCGTAAAGCCATCTTANATTATAACCAACGGTTTTCGAGATTTTCTGTCGACAGTTGATGTGAAGTGCTGATCGGTCCTACTTGCATCTAGCGGGCTGTTAAAAATTAATATCGACCGTAAAGCCATCTTACGGATCGTACTGACCGAAATCCTAGCAGCCTAGCAGTAGACAACCGACGGAGCGTAGATCGATCTGGTGTATCTTCGACAAACGGTAAAGTACTGACAATAAATGTTCATAAGCGTAATAATTCTTTATATATTCGTGTGTTGGGCAAACTAAAATTAAATTTTAAACATGAGAGTGCTCAATTTTCGAGGCTAGCCGAGCCGAAACATTTCACTCTTTTATACTTGGGTGAAAGTATACAATTGATTCAACGATAAGGCAAAGCGGTCAAATCCTTCGACTTATTACGCTCGCCTTGAAATCAGGGTAGAACGAGCCTTGATACTTGCCTCTAAGCGAAATTACATTAAGATACACTCGGTTTCACAGCCGGTCTACTTTTTAAAGCGCTAAATAGAGTCTAATTTGCATACTTAGTCTAGTTAAAACTCTTTCCGAGAAAATGGCCCGCAATTGGGATAAATTTCAACGTTATTCGATAAATTTGCAACTAATACTCTGTAATTTTCACGATACCTGGTTTTGGAACGTTTGCTTTTTAACGTTCTACGATTATTATCGTACCGTACCGTATTATACATATTCCAGCATAATTCCCGGCATACTTGATTATTTCTATCCTAATTGACCGTATTTTACATGATATTGTAAAATGCCAGAAGTGAAAATTTCAAGAAACAGCAATTTCTCATAACATTACTGAATTTCTGTTAAACGTGTAATTTTGCGAGTGTCGAAACAGACGCGTCCATTTATCGTCGATGACAGAGTAGTCTGCGTTGTTGCTTGATAAACGACAAGTCTGTTTTAGATTGTGCAACATATAAATGGGCGGATTGCGTGCGAAACTAATAGTCCTGCGTTTTGCTGTCTAATTCACATTCTTCAAAGAACACTTTCCCACGATGCTCGTTCGCGCCGTTCTTCTTTGACGCACGGAAAGACAGATAGCAGATACCTGTAAAACCATTGGAGAAAGAAACGCGTCCCTTCTGGAAAAATTCAGGTACAGATTGATTCATCGAGAGTTTTAACGACACTCTCAAAGAGAGTAAATTCAGATCATTAGTTTCGCCTCGTTTCGCGAAGTTTACAATTCGCGTCGTGTGCAGTGTATCCTGTCGAATAATTTTAAATCGAGAATGTCACGCTCAGACGGTCGCTTGATTGGTTTCGCGTGTTCATCAATTCCAAGTAGGGGTGTTGTAACGCAGGAAACTGTGTACCTGCAAACAGGAATACTTGGCGCGGGTGAAACTGTTCGCGAGCGTTCATTTTGCAACAGGCCATTGTTCTGTTTGCTCGTTATCGGTTTGCGAGCGTGTGCGATCCTGCGATTTCCCGCCACGGCACCCCGCGGCCCGGACGGATCTCGTGTCGCTCGACTGTTTTTCTTCGTCTCGTGAGAGAGGATCGGGTCTGAAAACCCGCTCGGAGGCATTGTTGCGCGGAAATGACGATTTCACGGTAATTGTTCGTGCTCTGGTCGTTTAGGGACATCGATCGTGGACGAAGAAACGGAGGAAAAAATGTAAAACGTTCAAATGATCGACAGTAAAGCAGCGTCGTTATAGTAACATCGTAATTACGAGGTTTCTCCCAAAGGAATTGCATTTACTATGTTGGCTTTTAGTGAAATATTCAAAGTACACCTCTGCTCGTTGTATCCTCCAGGTTTCTCGGTTATATCAGGCATCTGTTATACGCGGCAAGTACCGCTAGATTCAACGTACCAGATCCATTCGCTGTAAATACAGTATATAGTAGTAAACCACTTCGGGCAGTCGGTCAATCGGTGAATTTTCTGCTCTCGATACTCTCGGAGCTGCAGCTGAAAATGATATCTCTCATTTGAAGCTGAGAAACTTGAAGAGATCGAGTCTTGCCCTGTATACCCTTTGCGCTTGATTACCGTGGGAAGAATCCGAGTCACCTCAGAATCAGATCGTATCTAGGATAAATAATTTCGTTTTGACAAGAGCAAAAGTGAAATGACCACGAGGAATCGCGGCATAAAGATAATGCCGGTGATAGGAAGAGGTGAAATAAAAGGTGAGCGCGTCCCAGTCCATTCCGCTTGAAGGAAGTCGTCGAAAGTGTAACAGTAGGTTTCTCGGTGCGCGGTCAAAACCACTGCGTGTATCTTCCCCGGATGAAGAGGATCGTGTCGTTCTCCGAGCTATTCGTGGCCAGCTCGAACGCACCGGCTGTCCGAGGTCACGGGGTTCAACAGAACACTGAATCACGGGGTCGCCGTCTGTCTATTGTGGAAGGAGTAGATTTTCTTTCTAGTAGAGGAAACCGATGGACCAAAAGTCTAATAAGGCCGGGCAGTTCTCGATCTGTTGTCGACGCGATTGGAACTTAGAACTCCTCTGCAGAGCAACGGTTCACGAATATACCTATCTACTTCGCTAGTATTCTGAAGCAGTGTTCCGTGGAAAGGATACTTCCGTACACTTTTCAACGTTGCATTCGACGTTTCACGTCTGAATTCACGTACGGTTGAACGATGTGCAACGCATAATGTGTTTACGCATAAGACTCTGCGATCCCAGTTCGTCGGAACCTGTGAAACGTAACATGTTGGATAAATTCGGAAGGCTCCGAAGCTGACATTCAATCGCTTCTCTTTGTATTCGTAAAAACGTGCTCGATGAGTCGCGAAACGATTGACTGCCCGCCGACCCCTGATGATTTCGATCGACCGCAGGTGATCCCGTATCACGGAAGGATCTTCGTTTATCTGTTGCTCGTGATACTCGTAACGTTGCCCTGTTACGAGAGCCGTGGTGCGTAGTACAGTGTCCAACAACTTTAAGAGAATCGGTTTGAAATTAGGGGAATGATCCCTGACGTGCGCTTTGTCTCTTTTCTATGTCACGATGTTCGTCCCGATCTTTCTAATGGAACAAAGCCGTTTCCCCGATCCACTTGTTAATCTAACTTGAAAATACACTTTTGATCCCGTTTTTTTTACCGTTTCGGTTTTTCACGCTCACCGCGTCCGATCTCTAAATGGGTACATCATGTCCCGAAGAGTATTATGAAATTATTAAACTGTATAAATGAATACATCGTGAAATAGTGAATAGCTTCGAAATTTGAGAAAATAGTTGTCTAACGATTCAAATGATTTTTGTAGCTAGGATTAACTCCAGTGCTCAGAAGTTAATTAAGAATAGAGAGGCGTATAAGGTACACAAAGGTAGGCCTTTGTCCAATTACGTAGATGATGATTGGGAAAAAGAAAGTGTTCGCACAGATCGGAACAATAACGATGGATCGTCGAATCCAGTGTCTGTTCAACAACGAAAGAAAAATACACGCAAATCTTTATCTATTAATTTTACATATGATCACACAAGCGACGACCAACCGTTGTGAGTTTAATACTACTACGTTGAATTCGTTCTTTCTGTAGTTCGAATAAAATTTCGACATTGTCTTAGGATGCAAGAATTCGTGCACAAGAGGTTCAAAAGAGGTGTGATACATTTGTACAATATGATAGTCTGCTCTACCGGATGTAATCCTCTGGCTTATAAGGGATACGGGTGCTATTGTGGCTTCTTAGGCTCGGGATACGTGATAGACGGAATAGACAGGTGTGTCTCTTTCTTTTATTTTTAATCAGTCGAGAATCCAGACCGAACGTCTCGAGTCGCAAAATATGCTATGACACGCGTTTACGAAAAGTAGCGCGGCTCAACTTTCATATAAATGACTTTTTTCAGGTGTTGCAAAATGCACGATTGGTGCTACGATGCCACGGAGTGCCCGACGCTCTCCGAGTACTTCGTTCCGTATTACTGGAGGTGTTATCACGGTTACAAACCAGTCTGCGGTACGTTCATTAAAATCCGTTATATCATCAGTCGCCAATTGAGAAATAGATAAAAATAAGACGCGAACGCGTTCAATTTTACTTATTACAGCCGTCGAGCACGGAGACTGGGGCGGATCCGGGTCTTGCGCTCAGCGGTTATGCGAATGCGATCGTTCGTTTGCAGAGTGTCTGAGACATTACCCTTGCCCAACGACCAAAGCTGTCTGCACTTCATCTCCTTGGAGATTAGTACAAAATCTTTTTATGATCATGTGAACGGTAATGAAATCGGAAGAATTTACAATTTAGCAACGGTGAGTTCATATGCCAAAGATAACGGAGACGTACCCTTGAATGATATCGTTAAACTTAGGAGAATAAAAGGTACAAATTTTTTTACGACGCCGCACATTAATTAAGAGAGTAATGCGTAATACATGTTGACTGTAATAAAATATTGTTTATTTCGTCTTCATTATTTTATTACAGGAGTAGGCAGTACTAATTTTAATGTAAAAAAAAAGTATATTTTTTACATATATACATATAATACTATTAGTACTCATTTGCGATCGAATCTTTTACACGTTCATTCCAATCAATTATAAGACACTTACACCGCCAGTTAAATGTACGACTCTGTTTTTATACTTCTTCGAAATATCTTTCTCGATCTGTAAATATAGAACGAAGATGAGTATGCAGTGATAGATAACGGGTCAAATTTGTAAAAAATTGTTACAAATACCTCCGTTTGCAGTTCTTTTGTTCTCTGTATGAGAAGCTGAAGGAGAGGCCGCATAGCGTTAGCTTCCTCCGCAGCTTTCTCTCTTTTCTCTCTCGTACACTTTTGTAGATCTATCATCTTCTCGACCAAACTCAACTTTTGTTTCAACGTCGAGGTTAAAACGTCTACGTATCTACAGAGATGATCGGTTCGCTTAAAGTAATATGTAAGTGCGGTCATTCTCGTTCGAAACTTACCTTGCAGAGTGTTTGATGTTATGCAAATGCTGAACCTTAGTGTCTAAGATCTCGGATATGACAATTTGAACGTTATCTAACATATTTTGAGTACTTTCTAGTGTCGAATGTTGTAAAGCCGAAGACGAATCTTGTAACTGACTGAAGCTCAGAAAATTTACACCATCGTCTCCTTTAAATTCGTACAAACGTAATTTAAGGAATGCTTCCAGCTACATAAAGAAAGATAGTTTAAGAAGTAGATACCGCAGAGACTAAGGTACTAAAAATATATACCTCGAACAGTTGATTAATAAAATCATTCCTTGTTCTTGGATTATCGAGGACCCTATATGCTTCTGTCCCAGTAGCAGTTCCACCCTCGTGGCCGGCTGCTTCTACGACAATGCCGGATTCCTCCAAAGAGATATTGTAATCAATATCTCCAGGTACAGCCTCTTCCGCATTCCTGTCTCCCCAATCAATCTCACCACCTGCTTCCAAGTTAAGGTCGCCAAAATCTATACCACCGTTTATGTCGATGTCTCCGAAATTGATGCCCTGGACCAGTCACGAAAATGTTCGAAGACGTCTTCAAAGGTATTTACATCGTTTTATGTTCGTTTACGTACATCATTATCGACGTCCTCAACTTTCTTTTTCTCCTCGTCGGCAACCAAGTCTATGTTCAGAACCGGCTCGCTGATAGACAGTGGAGCCTCTCCGTAGATCCATTCGTACGTGGTAGTGTTCCCTTTATCTGAGTAATTCGTAATCCGTAACGTCCAGTGTCTTAACGTACGTAAGAATTTTGTAAATGCATTTTTTAAATTATTCAATACCTACCGATCACGTATTTTATCATGGGAACGCAACCACCGTCGTGCTGCCTGCCAAGAGTGTAATTGACGAAGGAACAGTAAAACCCTACGGCCTTGTCTAACGATTTCGTCTTTTTTGCAATCTTATCGTAAATCTCGGGAAGTTCTTTCACTTTGTCAGCCAATTCCTGTTTAATGTGTTCTCCAGGAATGCCTAGCTGTTTACAGACTGAAGTGAACTCAGATCTTGCTGTATTTTCTGATTTCTTGTAATCAGCTTCTTTCTTTTCCAAGTCCTGTTCAAAGAGATCACGTCGATAGCATACTTAGAAAAACACAGTGTTTGTTGTTTTACTCACAGTCTGCGATTGTTCCAACTTTTGAATTTGTTTCTTAGTACTGGGAATTTCATAGTTGACATTTCTTATGAGCACCTGAGCAACTTCTGCGAGATATACATTATCTCTCTCATACAAATGTACGATATCTAGCCAATCTTTCATCCTTTGAGACCCATACCTGCCGAATACATTTTTTGTATCAGCTTCAGTCTCTTTTAATATTTCCACTATTTTTAAACAATGGAAGTAATTTATATCTGAAACAATGAGAGACCTGAATTGTAAATGTAATTATGTGCGAGATGTCGGTTTGACTTACGTGAGCCAGATAACAGTTTTGCGATGCCTTCGTGAACAGGCATATCCTGTATCGCATTATTAATCTTTTCTCTGATAGCTAAAACTTTCACGTGCCAGTCTTTATTGCAATGTCGCCTGTTAATCAACCATTCCAGTAATTTTCCAGTATTAATATCGATAGGAATATCCTGTTCCTGGATAAAAGTATAAGTCATGCTTTCAGATTCGCGTGTCGTACGATACGTAATTTTTTTACGCGAATAACAGAGACGAACACTCTCGATATTTTAAAAATATAGGTATTCATTCTAAAATTTACCTCCATATCAAAGAATTGTAGCGGTTGGTGGTCGACACTTGTTGAAGCTCGTTCTCAGCCAGGTTAAACACAGTTAAACAGCTGTTACTTGTCTTTGTTGCCTATGTCACTCGAAGCGGCAGTGAACGTAACGGTACGATTGATCTACCGGCTGTCGAGATTAAAACTTTCCATAGAAACGGTATTTAAATCCATTGGTAAACATAAAAGTTGCCATGCGTGCCACGTATTCTGATTGTAATTTCACTTACAAATCGAAAACAATTTTTGCCGTTCTTTCGATATGAGGTATTAAAAGAAGGTATCAAATTGATACAGTATTATATGCTGATATATTTATATCGTAATGGAAGGGATACTAAGAGAAGACGGTGGTCAGGGCAAATTAGTTTAATTTATTGTTACACAGTAATAGTAAGAGAAACGTATTTTTAGTGTCTATTGCACTGCCAGTGCTAAAGTACGATCATGACCCATGAATTATTAAATTTCAACAAGTCCAAGACGCACATCCNGTATCATAATGGAAGGGATACTAAGAGAAGACGGTGGTCAGGGTAAATTAGTTTAATTTATTGTTACACAGTAATAGTAAGAGAAACGTATTTTTAGTGTCTATTGCACTGCCAGTGCTAAAGTATGATCATGACCCATGAATTATTAAATTTCAACAAGTCCAAGACGCACATCCTGTGCTGCGGCTCTATTCAATAAGAGCAGGTACCCATATTTAAATGTCCTAGTTTCCGTGTAACTTAATATTTGTATAATAACACACATCAATGTTCATGCACAACGTTTCCACGTTCAGGAACAACTTCTGCTTAGATCATTCCATTTTTCCTGTTGCTCGTCCAAACGTGTAACTGTGGATGTAACAAACGACTGGCCAAAGTTAGCATGGCACCGTTGATCGGCAGAGGTTCGCAAAACGTTCAAAGATCGTTTCATGTCGACCAGTTAGAGCAAGTCGTGTCGTTGCAAACCACATTGTCGTTCGCAGATAATACACTAAATGATCAGCGTTAAGGCTTCCTTTCTTTGAAAAGAGTCTTCAACGTGTACACCTGGCCCACAGACGTGATGAAGATTATGAGCGTCTCCAACAGCGACCATAGAAGGACGCAAGAATTCAATTCTTCTGCTCGTTTACGGCCTTGTGCTTCTCGTAACCGATGATGCGTTTGATAGTCTAAAATGCTATTCAAGTTTTTGAATATCTCTTGGGCAGAAGATTCCATCTGAAGAGAGAGTTCCTTATTAGATGTGTTCATTTATCTTGACCATTTCATACATAAATACGTATGATTCATCTCATTACTTGAGTCATGACAGTCACGTGTTCTCCGAGTCCGATGAGTGTTTGATCACCCACTCTGAACTCCATGTAGACAATTTTATGTGAAAACGTGGAAAATTCATTACTAAAACAAGCTTTGTATGGTCCTGTCATAGTCGCTGTAAACTGATGTGAATCGAACTGAGTTTTTATCTGTTTGTAAATGACCTCTTTATTCGGATCCTCTAAAGTTACGTCCACGTCGTATTGGCCGCCTGTCACAACCTGAAAGAATGTTCTAATCATTAACACGAGCAAAGGAATACGTGAATTGAATTTCGTGAATACTAAATATTACTAAAGACGTTCTTTAACAAGGAGAAATCACAAATTCCCCTTTACCGACAATTGTTATAGATAAAAATTACGAACGTGGCGGATGCTATTACGTAGCAATATATTGAAACGCAGGTAACTCGTGTCTTGTGAGAATGCGTTATATGGAAAATGATCTTGTTGAATGACTCGTTTACCTGAAATTCTAGCAGCGCAGTCGCGTTCTTTTCGATATCCTGAAAGAAACATTGTTTCGCGTTGTCGGGCAGTTCAAAGGTTAGCTCGACACCTCCAGTACGTAATATTGTGCCGAACAACGAGACGAACAGCAAACAAATCGCCCAGTAGTCCATCGTTCGTCAGGTCTCTATCCTCCATATACCATTCACTACCGTGCGTGGAGTGAAATTCTCGGTGGAAATTGTCAAATGTACTATTTTAATTAATTGATCAAGACCCCGGCCAATACTTTAACCAAACAAGCTATTTTAACGTGGCAGGATATTACTTGCGCAGCTCGCGCTGGTGCCGCTGGTCACGATGGAAGCGCCGCGAGAACCAGAGAACGTCTGCGAACACGTCTGCTTTTAAAAAGATTCTAATCGTGTCCTTCGAATACTTTGGAGTGCGATAAAATTGGGAAACGATCCAAGATATTCACCGTTTATATCTAATATCGAATGAAGGTTTAACGGCGTGCGAAACTGAATAAGAACATAAATAAATAGCAAAGGACGTACTACAGCAATCGTTCTAAAGGGTAAATGCGTCCTACTCCTTTATTTCTCCGAAATTGTAAGTTCGACGTTCTATTCAATTTCCATCAATCTATCGATATCAAGAGAATACATAGGCGTTTAAAACATTTATGATAGAGTGTGAATACACAAGTGTTGTCACGTTTTTTCATCGCTTTAATAGATATGAACGAGTTAGGCGAATATTAAGCAGCTTCCGCTGTACGTGTGTCGCATAACCCCAGAAGCAGGAAGTCGGTTTAGAGCTTTTTCCTCGGAGTAAACGAATGATGATTGAAAAATAATAATGAACGTCGTATAATTACATTGACACGAAGTGCATAGGGCGTACAATGGGAAATTGCGTAAATCAGATTATTATTTGATTCACATTCTTATCGTATCCCGATAATTAAAGCCGGACAATAAAAATTTACAATTTTCGTGTCCATCCCNGTAGTCCATCGTTCGTCAGGTCTCTATCCTCCATATACCATTCACTACCGTGCGTGGAGTGAAATTCTCGGTGGAAATTGTCAAATGTACTATTTTAATTAATTGATCAAGACCCCGGCCAATACTTTAACCAAACAAGCTATTTTAACGTGGCAGGATATTACTTGCGCAGCTCGCGCTGGTGCCGCTGGTCACGATGGAAGCGCCGCGAGAACCAGAGAACGTCTGCGAACACGTCTGCTTTTAAAAAGATTCTAATCGTGTCCTTCGAATACTTTGGAGTGCGATAAAATTGGGAAACGATCCAAGATATTCACCGTTTATATCTAATATCGAATGAAGGTTTAACGGCGTGCGAAACTGAATAAGAACATAAATAAATAGCAAAGGACGTACTACAGCAATCGTTCTAAAGGGTAAATGCGTCCTACTCCTTTATTTCTCCGAAATTGTAAGTTCGACGTTCTATTCAATTTCCATCAATCTATCGATATCAAGAGAATACATAGGCGTTTAAAACATTTATGATAGAGTGTGAATACACAAGTGTTGTCACGTTTTTTCATCGCTTTAATAGATATGAACGAGTTAGGCGAATATTAAGCAGCTTCCGCTGTACGTGTGTCGCATAACCCCAGAAGCAGGAAGTCGGTTTAGAGCTTTTTCCTCGGAGTAAACGAATGATGATTGAAAAATAATAATGAACGTCGTATAATTACATTGACACGAAGTGCATAGGGCGTACAATGGGAAATTGCGTAAATCAGATTATTATTTGATTCACATTCTTATCGTATCCCGATAATTAAAGCCGGACAATAAAAATTTACAATTTTCGTGTCCATCCCTCTTCGTGGTACTGGCTTTAATACTGCAAGAAAACACGTACGTATATAATGCATATAAGCCGCGTATGTACGTATGTACTACATACATACAATGGTGTTTGCGTGAGGCGCCCTGAAGTCCCGCCTTCTATTCTAATAGAGTTTCCTTGTCTGTCACGTTACTTATTCACGAAGGTGTGTCGTGGAACGAGTCACGTGCATCAAAGGGCAAGGAGGGTGGCCCGAAATAGAAAGGGAGAGGCAATATAAAGATCCTTTTCATTGCGAAAAGAAACCAAGCGCGAAGGGACACGCGAAATTACACGCCATATACCCCGAAAATCATTTCGTGCGATACATCACGGGATAAAAAGTAATTTTATTTTTAAATACGCGATTTTCCAGACATTCGGTGCAACATTATATTTATCGCTCCGCAACATAGATTGCGACAGGCGTGAGAAGTTCCCGAGACACAGAAATTGAAAATATGTGTATCCAGCGCAGTTGCATCGCGTGTTTACCATGTAATGCAATACCGTGCATATATCTATATCATATCGTATAATCCCCTGGCTAGCACGGCAATAACCGTTGCAAATTTCCTCCTAACAACGTGTCTATCGTACGTCTCTGTTTCAGGTCTCGCGCGTGCTCAGCTTTTGAACGGAGGTGTAGCGAATACACGCGGCACGACATGTATTCGTGTGTACACGAAGAATATCAGGCTCGAAATACGAACAACACGAAGGGTTTCTCCACCACGATTAAACTCCATCGGAGTGGGGGCGACGAGCACACGATCGCATCAAGTCAAGCTCGCACCATGAGTTTTCGAACGACAACGGTGGGAGCCAGGTCTCGTTCTGTTGTCCCTCTCTCCCTCTCGTATCAGTGTTATTTTCGTCTCTAACATTTTTCATCTCGCGCAAGAGAAGATCGCGTTCGGACAGTTTGTGTGTTCGTCATGTGAAGTTCGTAATGTGTAACGCGTGTGAAAGGAAGAACAGTACTTTCTATCAGTGGCCAGGGCAGAGGATGATTCCGGTGTAGCACGGATCGGTGACTCGAAAAATCTCCAACCTTCACGCCGTAAGTACTCTTAGACAAAGTGCTAGTGTTATTTTGGAACAACGATATGCGTGTACTTGACGTGTTCGGATATGGAAACTAGCAGTGCGATTGGATAAATTGGAGGTTCTGTGTATATCCTTTATCTTTGCTCGCGCTTTGCTTTAATTCGTTCGTGTTCAATTAAACTGTTCGGTCACGATATTGAATCTCTGCCGTGTAGCGCTAGGAATGAAACGAGAGTTGGCAGAAACTAAACAAATAATTATAGTGGAAACAAATACAAATTCTGTACGTATTCGCGTTTTACTTGAAATGGCTTATATGCCATTATACGTGCTCGGGTCGTCTTCGTATTTAGTCTTATTTGGGTCTCCGATACGTGTAACGCATTGTATGCCCTGATCTCTCACTTTTCCTATGTTTTTTACTATTGAATTTCTGTTTCGGTCGAAATCGATATATAGCGACGAGTATCCTTTCGGTATCGTATGTTGTTTTCGCGTGACAGTTCGTTGAGCACTGATAGCCTCTTACGGTCGTCACTGTGCGAGGTGCTCCAACTCGAAACAGCGTCGTGGAGAAAATAAGTTTCTTCTCACGTAAATTGTTTCAGTCGATCGTACGCTTCTCGTCAACGAAAACCGGTGATGGGTCGTATGTACATGACTCGGAGGGTGCCGTAACGAAAGTTAAAAATAGCCGAATATAGCAAATAAACGAAGCAAGGTTGACGGACGGCCCACCGAAATACCCGGTTGTATTAATAAATTTTCCGAGATACTCTCAATATATTTAGTATGCGCTTAGAAGTAAAAATGACAATGTCAGAATGTCTTTCAATTTTTCTGATCGACGTAGCAACTGGAAATTTTGACCGATCGGTCGCGAAACGTTTTAACAAAATCTGTATTTAAATCTCGTTTCCCACGATCGTGCTTATCGTTAACTAAGCGTCCGTAGTAGGTACGCGGACGATATAGGTTGGTTTTTACCAAGCGAGTTCACTTTTGCCTCTCACTGTACATATATGTGTACACACATTGTTCGATCGATCTTACCGAGACCGTCCGTGTCCGATAAACTCCATATAGTTTTCACCGTCGCGACAATCGCGAACGAACGGGTCAACGGCCCGGCCGCGCACATAGTTGAGAGAATCTCTTGGTTAATAATTAGCAGGCGATCCGCCAATGCAGATCGGAAGAAACGTGCCATTTGTAACGCTTCGCTGCCGTCCCAGCTTTTATTCCGTCCAATCTAATTTGCCACGTTACACACGACGTACACGATGCGGCCAAGATTCTCCTCGTACGTGTACAAGTCTTTCTCTACCCGTCGGTTAATCGTCGCACGCAATAAGACGTTACCGTGCGCGTATATTTATTGTACTTGAGTCTTTGTTGTGGCCCGTGAAACCCTGTTGTTCCCAATTAAACGAGTCTCCTAATTAGCGGTGATCGTATAAGTAATCGCGTCGACGCGAAGTCGGATATCCCCCGGGGACAAATCACTCGCTCATCCGTACATATCGTAAATACGTGAAAGCACGTACGCGTATAATTAAGCGAACAAACCGGAATCCGGCGATCTAATGCATTATCTTACCGGTGGTGAACTTTCTCTATGTTTGCACGCGTCGCCTCGTGAAATCCAATATTCACACGCAACGCGAACCAGAAAATTTTAATACAACCACCGAAGCCGTGATTTCTTTTATACGATTCCATATTCATTCACGTTTCACTAAATCGCCGAGCGAGAAACGAACACGTTCGTTTCCATTGATTTATTAATCAGAATTTCATCTTCACCAGTTCCCCTTGTGCGATTTCACGGTCTCAGCGATTTCTGCGTACGTATAAGTATATACTTTATTTCTCCGCGCTCGACGCCTCGATGCCGTAATGATCGTGAGTCATCTGAAAAACTTTACGAGCTTCACGGTATCAAGGAAAAATTGCCACGAAAGTCGAGCTACGTATTTAGTTTCCATTTTTACGTTGTCGCGCTCCATTGGACGATCTTTGACTCGATGCACCGTTCCAGAAATTTATAGCTCGACACAATGGTCGAGCCGCCTTCCCCAATTTATACCCTCCCTTAAATTAGCCTTTCGTTAAATGAATTTACGACGGTAATTAAAAAAAAACATGGTAGATCGGTCGAGCCGTGAGATTTCGGGGGTGTCGGGATTTATTAAGAAAGTTTGGTCGTCTCCAAGGTTCCCGAGGCCTTCATTTCGAACGAACAGGGATCCCGGTGTTCCCCGGATTTGTAAGATTCGTTTTAGAAACTGTTTCGCCGAACCCGAGCGAAGATAAAGAATGGTTTGGTGGTCTACAAAAATTGATACGCTCACAGAGAAAATTTAAAAACGACGATTCAGTCCGCGTGTAGCGTTCTAAATAATGAACTGTTCCCATTATATTTTTTCTCCTAACTGCCCCGGTTTCTCATTTTAAAAATACGGGATCCCTGCTCGCTAAAGACGAGGCAGAAACTACACGGGGGTTTCTCCACCACGATTAAACTTCTATAGGAGTGGGAGAGTGGAAGGAAGGGTCGCCGGTGGCTGCTTCAAGCGTGCACTATGAGTTTTCGTTGAACAACCGAAGGAGGAGGTTCTCCTCGTGTCTGTTTCACAGTGCCGGACATTTCTTCTCCGTCGTTGNCGAGCGAAGATAAAGAATGGTTTGGTGGTCTACAAAAATTGATACGCTCACAGAGAAAATTTAAAAACGACGATTCAGTCCGCGTGTAGCGTTCTAAATAATGAACTGTTCCCATTATATTTTTTCTCCTAACTGCCCCGGTTTCTCATTTTAAAAATACGGGATCCCTGCTCGCTAAAGACGAGGCAGAAACTACACGGGGGTTTCTCCACCACGATTAAACTTCTATAGGAGTGGGAGAGTGGAAGGAAGGGTCGCCGGTGGCTGCTTCAAGCGTGCACTATGAGTTTTCGTTGAACAACCGAAGGAGGAGGTTCTCCTCGTGTCTGTTTCACAGTGCCGGACATTTCTTCTCCGTCGTTGTATACTACTTTTTTCGGACGCGTTAAAAAAGTCGTCGGTCGTTATGCGTGAGAACGAGTCTCGACTCAAAATTCTAAATAATCCGGAGACGATTTAGAGTGACATTTGAGGCCCTCGCCGGGGATGCCTGCAAGGTAATCAGTTTCGTTTCACTCGTCAATCGTAGTATTTTTACTAGCTCCGTTAAATTCTACGTACAAACGGTATCAAGTATTTATTGTATAGCCGTATGATCGAACTTGGTGCTTCAATTATTCGTTACGCATCCCGGCCGATGAATCTTCGGGCGGTCGATTGGCTGCGCGTTCGGGCTGACCGCGTTAATAAATTCTACGTAACACGGGACGAGGGGGACGAACACCGACGGAACTATGTATTTTTGGAACGCAATTTCGGCATTAAGCGATTGCGAAACGGTGGTCCCCGGCTATGTAGATCTTCTCGCGCGTATACGTCTCGCATACGTGACCTGGTCAAGTCCTCCGTTCGGGGAACGTCACTGTTTGCAGGGTCGAAATATCGTTGGTACACAGTCAGTCACGAAACTCTTCGTACACCGAACGGCTCTCAAATATTCAAGATCAAACAGAACCGAAAGGTTCTTATCCCGAATGTAATAAAATAGCATCATTTTTTTTTCAGGAACGATGTTCAAGTGTTCGTATATGTCTAAATGGAAAACCGCGAACGTATAATAGAAATTGTTCGTAATTGCGATGATTATATAAGGGCATTCACATGATTCTATTATGATCGCACTGAAAAGGTTTCGCCGTGGGACCCAGATTATTGCACAGTCGCAGTTTTACCGTCGTCTCACTGAAACTAACTGGATAACGATCTCCCGAGTCGATACCTTTTACATTTAAAGTTCCACGATAGAAATTGCATCGTGTATAGGTTCCGAGGCGGTATCAAGGTTCCGTTGGCCTCTCTGGCCGGGGGACGACACCGAAAATGTCCCTCCGCCCGCATTCGGGCAAAGTTATCTCTATCCGTTTCTCGTCGTAATCTAAACTGGTTCCAGTCATGGACCACGAAGCGAGACAGACGCGGTCTGGCAGACCCGCTACGCCTTCATTCCGCGACATTATTTTCTATGAACCGTAGATTCACCTAGAAATCGTACCCCTCAAACCAGAAACTCACACAATTTCACTCGAACGGATCGGTCGACCGATCGGAAAAGAAAGTGATCGGACCGTCGGTAGCGATCGCGATGCCCGAAATTTCTGATTCCTATTGCTCACCTAGAGATCGTCGAACTTTCAAAATTTCGCCGTGTTAAAAAATATTTGACCATTGACAGCGATTACGACGTCGGCAGGCGCAAAAAACGAGTCGGGGACGTAAATTTAGGGTTCGCGTGCGAGCGCGTACGCTTTTCACGTGTCGTGCAAGTGGCAACGGGCGGTGAAGGACGGGGTCCACCAGCGCCTGGGTCTCCATCGACAAAAGCTCTTTTAAGCACGAACGAGTGCTGCACTTAAGCGTGCATATGCATAGTCGCGGAACACGGAGACTCGCAATTGCGACGACGACGACGACGACTCGCGATTTGTAGGCTTTTCAAACCGAATGCACGGGACCCGGTCCGCGCGGAAACGACGAGTTTGAGTGGCCTAGAAGACCGCTCCTCCGTTGCGTATCGCTCCCCGCGGCTTTTTCCCTGCTTTTGACGTCGCCGTGCCGCGTTGCTTTGGATCGAAACGACGAGAGGAGGACGTTACGACTCTTCCGGCTAGTGCGAATTTTCGTACATACATATAGTTTTAGGATAAAGCTGAGAGAGGTGTTCCGAAAATGTATAAATGAAATTCCTGAAACAGCGTGATGGTTTCTATTGCAGAATACGAATCGGATGGCTGTTCGTATAAAGTTTAGGCGCAGGAGCGCGGCGAAGGACAGCAATGACGCTTCCGGTATCGAATTATCAGGAGCTGCTCGTTCAGGTTCGTGAGCTGACCCACGAGACGATTCGTTTGCAAAGGCAATTGTCATCCGACTTGTTCGACAATGCCGATCCGCCCGACGTGAATCACAACTTCTCCCTCGGCCAGAAGAACTATGAAAACGGTAAGAGACTCGCCGAGAGTCAAACGATCAAAGATCGTGTCTCGGTCATAAGGCTTCGCGTAAATCGTATAGAACGATTGTTCACTGAAGTGTCGCTTTTAATTTGTTCACCGTTTGTTTGACGATTTATGTCGAAAGTCGTACCTATAAAAATACCCCGTTACGCAAGGGGTCCTCGCTCGGGCCTCGACTATTTTTGTGTTTCGTTCCATGAGTGAAACGCGCAATCGTTTTCCGTTTCCCGTTTTCGTGCCGGCGTTTCGGTATTATCGGCGCAAGACGTATGGGTACTCGTCTACATAGCTACGCGTACGAACGGAACGAGTCCGGTCCCGGCCGCGCTATGTCTGGCAAGTGGCGTCTGCCGGTCCAACAGGGGCAAAACGGTTGGACCGGTGCCACGCGATGTCAAAGTACTCTCCGCGTGCGTCGCGCTACGCGGGACAAGAACGCGAGAGAAAAACGCGTTTGCCGGATCTGTCACAGGCGCAAAAGTAAAAGCTACACCTGCGACGCGAACGTCGTTTGCTTCTTGCCTTCGGCCGCCGAGTCGGGCTCGTTCTTCCTTTTTGCTTGATACGCGCCAGACGCGGGATCGCTAAGTTGAACGTACGACTGTGGCCAGGGTCCGGGAATCAAAATCTTCTCACGAAATTATGGGAATTTAAGAGATAAGTCTGCTGTTTATTAATTTCATGTTGCGTCGTGCCAGTTCTCGATTCTTCTTGCGTATGGGAGCCTGTAAAATCTCATTGCTAGGCGGATAATAAAATTCTCCGTTGACGATCCGCAGAGCGAATTACAGATTACACGGTCGACGCGCCCGTACGAATTAAAACGAGATCCAGTGCATTAAATTGCGAGCAGCGACCACCGTCTTTCGGCTCGGGTGGCTTTCTGTGCGGGCAATGTCCACGCGTCGATTCGCCGCGGTGACATTATTTTCGTTTGTTAACACATTCCCCGGAACTTAATATTCCCTCCACGACCTGATTACTCAATACGTTACTTAAGATTTTAGACTGAAGTACGGTACACATTTTCTAATCTTGTTATCAAAACATATTCCGAAACGTTTCACTTCAAGTATACTTCTATTGAAATTTCCTGTATGACCTATTATAATCTCTGAATTCAAGTGATCCCCGATGGTTAATAACCGGTTTATTGGATATCTCGATGCTCGATACCCATTCGGGGGTATTTTATGAACGGAGGTGTAACGCGCGAAACAGTTGCGATTCACACACGATGCCGTCAGATATGCAAAATTAGAAAATCGAATTTGGTTCGTATATTCCGTTCAAGTGGTCGCGAACGCTTTCAGTCTGTTATATTTAACCGGTAATAAAATTCGACGTCGTTCCGCCGCGTCGCGTAAATCCATTGAGGAACATTTTTACGATGATCGTTTAAGGGACAGCGACGGGGGCTGTTCGTGTCTGTCTCGAGTAAACTGTTCCACGAGGTTATCGCGTACACCTGAACGAAAGAGATGTGAACCGAGGAAGATCCGCAGGAATTCTTCTCGACTCGCGTGCGACACGCACTTGGAGATGAGCGTTTCCTATTTGGTGGAATACATAAGTGAGCCCCGCAGTTTGAGGCATGGTAAACGGAAATAGATCGGGATTATCCTTTTAGAGGTCGACGGGCCTTTGTGCGATAGACAATTATTCAATGATGAAATGTACGTCGAACGCATTCTGCCGTCGATACTTCCTGTGGTCTCGTCGTATGTAAATACGGTTTATCGATAAATTGCAAACACAATTTCAGTGGTCTTAAACGTTCCGTCCAAATAATAGGGTTCTGTTTATTATCGCGGGTAGAAGCTTAGAAAACATTGGTAACGGAGAGTCGGCTCGTTCCGATTGTTCTATTTAAAGAGCCGCGTCCGTAACTCCGTTCAATTACTCGAAAGCGCGAATGCGCTGCATATTTATGCAGTTCCGTCACCGATATCGCGCGTTCGGCTTCCACCGTGTTTATCATACAATACCGTTCGGTCCGCGGATGCAAATCGCCGAGATAAATGAATATTACAGCGAGCGATCGATCGTCTTCAGAGCCAACTCTTGGTTCTTATCTCTGGCGTCAAACGAGAGGAGAGCGATGAAAAAATTAAAAGAAATTTCTTTGAACGTGTGTCAACGACCTATTTCTTCTCCTGGAGATACGAATTTCTGTCGACGATTCGAGCCACCTGTTATTAAATTCGCATGACGGTTTGTTTCAGGAAAACATCTAACGGACAACGTGATACGACCGTACGAGAAAAGTAGAAAGACCGAGACGGGACAGAGTCCGTTGGCTGAATACAAGTAAGTAGAACGTTTTAAAACCCTTTCCCTTTGAAGACATGCACGCACGGTACACGTATACACGTCTATGCACTTCCGCGTGCGCTTCAAAGATCGTGTCAGGAATTTATCTTTTAGACAGAGAGACACGTGCATTTGTCGCGAGTCATTTCACTGAATGTTGTCGCGAACGTTCAACGACCGCAGAATCTCGACAAATTCGTGTCTATCTGTTACGCGATCGTTTGAAATTAGGTCGATCGCGTGTAAGCGCGGTAAAAAAAGAGCGTGCAACGTGGACTTTTATTAAAAATAGAAATATGATACGAAATACCACGTTCACGGTAAAACTGAATACGAAATTAAATAGAAAGAGACGTAAACGAACGTCGACGTCGTACGATGTTTAATTTATGACATTCCTCGTGCGAGCCTCTCGATACCCGCGTGCCTTTATAAAATTGTCATTAATTTCCATTGAGTCGATCGTAATCCTACTATACCGAAGGGCATTTGTATGTGGATCTGTAATGAGATAGAAATTTGTCATGCTTTATGAATTATTTCCGTTTTGTTGCAGCAATTTTCGATTCCGTCCACGGTTCTGTCAAAATCTGGATTCGACTGAGGGCATACGTGCAGGAGAATTGACCAGTCGCCTCCTGACTTGGAGAAGTCGGAGCCACCGTCCAATAACGTTGCAGGTAAGCCGGTTCAATATTTCCTTTTGATCAGGACCAGAACGTCCCCCATGAAAAATAGCTTACTGGATAAACAGACTTTTCGCGTGCGCATACGGAATGGTTAACGAGAAACAGGGATTTCCTTGAAATAAAAATCGCCCGGCCATGTATATTTATTAACAAGAGAGGGAACAAATATTACTCCATTAAAATTATTTCGACTTCAGTTGAGCTTACTCGGGTACCTTTCACTTAAGCTTTTGGAGTATTCTGCACTTTGTCGTTTGCGAAGAACGACTGAAGGAAATGCGTATTCGATAAGCGTTCCGGCTGATTTTTCCTCTTAACTGGAGGGTTTTCGGTTTAAGGTGGTTCTAATGAAACAATCCTCCGATGGTATTCTTGATCTGTTCGTCGATTCTGTTCAGAAATTAATTTCCTATCTAAAGAAATATAAAAACGTCGCGTTTTACGTTGACGTTCTTCTCCGTCCGTCGCGATCGCAGCTCAGGTACGTTTTCACGATCAAGGTCAGCTTATTAGAATCAATGAACGCGGAGTACGAACGCCGGCTCTGTGTTCGCGTACATTTATTTCTCGTCCTTTCCCCGACAAGTGGGGAAAAAGAACCAGGGGGAACATGGTGATCCGCGAGAAGGGGGTGCCGTTTAATTTGCGAGCATGCGCTCACCGTCATGGGGGAGTCGTTGCAGAGGGGTGGCCGCCGCCTCTCTTTGGGGTGATGTTATTGATCAGAGTTTCTTCTTGTCCCACGAAATGGCTCAAGTGTATCGCGCTATGGGGAACCTACTCCCTCCCTTTCTTTCGTCTCGCTACGAGTCAGATGTATTGCGATTAATGACAGAAAAAAACTTGTACTTCTTGATGAGAATCGAGTCGTCTTAGCTGCCCATGCCTCGGGTAGATTTTCTTTTTTAATGCTAGGTTCCCGATGCCTCAGGAAATCTTTCAGCAAAGTTTCGCTCGCTTTATGAATACTGAACGATACAATGTCAGAAACGATTGATCATTCAAAATTCTGAAACATTCTTATGTGCATAATGAAGCATGGTCGAAGGATAAACCCGTGTGAAAGCTAGGAAGCCAGTGACAGAAGTCGGTCGTTTAATCTAAAGAGGAAACAGCGTGCATTACGAAGTTGATAAGTGGGGAACAAGTTCAACGATAACGGGGCACTAAAAAAGTAGCTTCGACGCAGTATTTCCCCTGGTCGATACGCCGAGTCGTCGGTTCGTTTTTTAATCAAGCTATAGGAGGAGAGTTTTTCGCTGACGAGGAAGAATGGAACTTCGATTAGATATCCGGGCGGAACGACCGGTTCATGCGATCGGAAAGCGTAATTCTCCTCCGAAAGATTCGGACAAAATTGTCACTCCTGCGAGAAGCTATTTCCAAGGACGAGAAGCATGTCGTTGGAGGTGCAAAGAGAAGTACGACGTGTAGGAATCGGAATTCCCAAACTAAATCAAATATTGGTAGTAGACCGAAGAGCGTCTACTCGTAGTGAAAGCAAGCCTGCTGCCGATTTCATAGCAGTATCTTTGCTCTGGAGTTTGTACAGCGATACGGAGGAATGTGGTCGTTACGGAATGAGTAATCCTTTAATTGCACCGAGCGGTGGTGTGAGCAAAAGAAAGGACGGGAAGCGGTTTCGCGTGGGCAAAACAGAGATCGCGTACAGAAGAAGATTATCAAATAAAAATTAATACCAGGTAGCATTCGATCGAGTTAAGATCCGAATTCGAATTGAAAGAGATTTGAGCTGTTCTTCGCGATGAGAAGAACGACTCGTTGCAGGAAAAAATCGAGCATGCTAATTGCGTATCCGAAAAAAGTGCAGTACCATAAATGGTACGAAAGAGAGATTTGTCGAAGAGCGTGGAAGAGAGGAAGACGGAGAGTCGGAGATCCATGGAGCGTGCACGGGAGTCGCGAGGGAGGGAGAACAGAGAGAAAACAGGATAAGAAGAGAGATAAAGAGGGACGCGCCGCAGTGGCCGAGCGAGCAAGAGGGCTGCCACAAAGGAACAGAGTGGAAGAGAGAGACGGAGAGGAATCGCGTTGAGTGAGTCAGTGATGGCGTACAGCAGCCAGGCAGGCCGAGCCCAGCTGTTCTTCGATCCCCTAACCTACGCCAGTTTATTTCAGCTACCAACACTACGCGGTGCGCGAACGCGGTCCGCTCCGCCTCGGAATCTCGTTATCCGGCGACCTTCCGGTTTTATCGGTGCTCCGCTCATCCCGTCGCCGCTTCCGTACCGCGAAGAACGAAGACGCGACGATTTTTGATTCCTCCTCCGGTGGAAATAGAGAATCGGCCGTGAACGGCGACAGTGACGACGAAATCGGACGGGAGACCGCTGCCACGGTGTGATGGAACAAGCCCGAGCCTCGTTATCTCAGATCCGAATGTCGTCCGTAGGGTCCGGACCCTCGAACCTCCGGTTCTACCTCCGTGCTCTCGTCATTTGAGCGAGACCGTCCAAGAATCGATCGCTCGACGGGACATCGAGCGTTTCGAAGTTCGAATCAAAGAAGCGGCGCGTATTGAATCCTCTCGATTGGAAGGGGGACTTTTTAACGAGATCCGACTATTTTTCTTGGGAAATAACTTGGAAAAAGTAGGAACGCTCTCTCGAAAAGATTTGAGAGGAGGTCTGTTCGCACTGGGGGCCGGATCTTCGGGATCGGTGATCCGGCGAGTGCCGGCAACTTCTTTCGAACTTGAGAGCCACACGTCGAACGGGCAGAAAATCCTTTTGAGGGTAAAAGGAAGATAGACGATTTCGTCGGGAGCGATTGGACGGCATCCGCGCCCGTATTTTTCGACACGTTCGTCGTGGCCAAGTTGGAAACGCGATTGAGTAAGACGTCTCGCGCGGGATCGATACTCCCTTCGATAGGAATCTGAGAAGGACGAAAACAGATTTCCCTTCTTTATCGTCCACCGCAAAAGGCGCGTCCAGTCGATTTGCGAAACGAATGGCAAAACGTGGGCCGCGAACGAGAGGCGGCATGCGACTATAAATGGAACTCGTAACGTCGGGCCATCGACTGTGAAGAAATCGAAAGCAGAAAAAAGAGCAGAGGACCTTCCCAGATCGGTTTCCGATCCTTCCTCGCGTCGTCACGAGACGAGCTTCCCGAATTTCGCTTTAAAAACCTTACGACGCGATCTTTCGACGGGCGACGAGAGAAATACAATTCCTGGCGATTTGTTCGTTTAAAACGAAAACTTCCTGGCTCCGGCTCTGAGGTCCGACGACGTACCAGCGATCGACGACCGGTTCCTGTTCACAAGACCGTATCGATTCGGTGGCACGTTCGCGGTTTATTCGGTGTGTAAATAGGTGCGAAGAAAACGAACGGAGAGAAGACAATTCCTTACGCGTACGAACGTGCACGTTCCGCGGATCGTCGAAAGGTCAGCGTACCAATTAAAGACCGTCTCGCGCCGCGTTTCGAGCATCGAAACGACGAGGAGCGTCGAGCAACAAGTACGGAGACCGAGGAGTCTCAAAGAACAACGCGGAGGACAGATAATTAACCGGAGGAAGTCGCGCGAACCGGCATTGAAAAGAAGACTCGGTAGGGGTGCCGGAACGCCTGAGGGACGTTTGAAAATCTTTGCTTCGACGCATGCGTCCCGACGCACTCGACGCCCGATGGAGCGCGATGAAGCTGCCCCTCGGTGGATGAAGCGGGCTCGGGACACGGGAAAGAGGAAGCTCCCCGATGGTGCGCGAAGGACACCGGACGTCCCGACGCGCGAGTCCACGATCCTTCCGGTTTGACTTCCCGATTTCGTCCGGCCGCGCGCTGTGACGCGTCGTCACGATCGAAGAGTGAGAGTTATGCCAGGCGAGGACAGGGAACAGAGACTGTGCAGCGCGAGGGAGGCATCCCCGTCGAAGACGGGCGAGGAGAGAAGCCGCGGAGGCTCGATGATACCCCGTGCTATGTCGCAGAACCCGAAGACCGTAAAAACGGAGAAAAATCGCTTGAGACTGATCATGGAGAACAACAGAGGGGACGCCACGGAGAAGGAGCGGAGAATCAACGTGCACGAGGACCAGGAGGAGGGCTATCGAGTGTCCTCCGGCCGGGAGCCGGCGACACCGCGACACTGCGACCTGTCCTGCAGCAACGTGTATCGATGTCCTGTGCGAAAGGTGATTCCGCGATCCAACTTCTGTCTTTTCTCTTTGATCTTCGATGAAAATAGAGTACGTCGAACCGTGTGTCGACCCGTGTTTCGTGTCTGAAAAATGGTGAAGTACCGTGGTGTACGAGAAGGCGATCANCTTCGACGCATGCGTCCCGACGCACTCGACGCCCGATGGAGCGCGATGAAGCTGCCCCTCGGTGGATGAAGCGGGCTCGGGACACGGGAAAGAGGAAGCTCCCCGATGGTGCGCGAAGGACACCGGACGTCCCGACGCGCGAGTCCACGATCCTTCCGGTTTGACTTCCCGATTTCGTCCGGCCGCGCGCTGTGACGCGTCGTCACGATCGAAGAGTGAGAGTTATGCCAGGCGAGGACAGGGAACAGAGACTGTGCAGCGCGAGGGAGGCATCCCCGTCGAAGACGGGCGAGGAGAGAAGCCGCGGAGGCTCGATGATACCCCGTGCTATGTCGCAGAACCCGAAGACCGTAAAAACGGAGAAAAATCGCTTGAGACTGATCATGGAGAACAACAGAGGGGACGCCACGGAGAAGGAGCGGAGAATCAACGTGCACGAGGACCAGGAGGAGGGCTATCGAGTGTCCTCCGGCCGGGAGCCGGCGACACCGCGACACTGCGACCTGTCCTGCAGCAACGTGTATCGATGTCCTGTGCGAAAGGTGATTCCGCGATCCAACTTCTGTCTTTTCTCTTTGATCTTCGATGAAAATAGAGTACGTCGAACCGTGTGTCGACCCGTGTTTCGTGTCTGAAAAATGGTGAAGTACCGTGGTGTACGAGAAGGCGATCACCGAGCCTAGATTTCCATAAATTTTACTTGTAATTTACAGTAGAAAAGATTACTTGTCTCATTTACGTGCGCTCTTTCCTCGCCGGCGTAATCGTCTCGTATGGAGATCAATATTTTATTAATAGTTCGGTCTCGCTGCTCGCTTTTATGGCAACGAGTTTATTACAGAAAATATTAAGTCGCTTCGTAATCATTTTTCTTTCTATCATCGACGAACCGATGCGAAGCTTCAAAGATTCTGTAAAAGAATGCGGGTCGTTTCTCAGTTTCTTGATTCTCGTTCGTCGACTCTAATCCGATTGAACCACGTGATGATTCACGCACGAGGAACGGGCCTCCCGCATTTTTAGAAGTATTTTCGATAAACCCGGTTTGTACGCCAATTGTCAGACCTTTCTAAAGACCGGTATTCGTCCCACCGTGTTTCGAGTTTCTGCTTCTACCTGCTAGGAGAACAATCGCGTCGGGCGACGAATAGGTGATACTTTCTTTCGAGACACTCGGAACAGCTCTGAGAGCACGCAGGCCTTCGAAAGGTCTATTAAAGCAATTTAACTCGTTGCGCGAGGCTCCTTGATCGCACACTTCTCACGAAGACACTGTTTCGTCACAATACGTGGCACGTTCGCTCGCTTTAGTTCTCACAATTGGACTGAAATAGGACAGACGAGACCACTAGACGGATTTTGTTCTGTCGCGCTAAGCATGCAGTTTTAAATAGTATAGAATATTTTAAGTCTTACAGAAAACCTCTTTTAAACAGCAGAGTTCGCTCACCGAGTTTTTTCACCTTTACTCGATTTTCTGATCTCATCCATCGATTGATCATTATTATTTTTTACCGCAGAGCAAGTATTAAGTATGACACTCGAGGCACTTGCAGTTGAAACGATTTAATCAGATATAATGGTTACTTTTGAAGAATTGCTGCCGATCGATCTTAACGCGATGACAGCGAGATTTTTTTTTTAACTCGGACGTCGACGAGGAACGTGGTCGTACAGATATACGCGTGGCACGTGACTGAAATATACTTCCTTGCTTGGCCGTGTCAAAAATAAAGGTCCAACGCGAGAAGGATCAGTGAAAGCGAAAAGCTGACAAGTTCGCGAGACGAACTCCTTAAAACTTTGACTCCTTAAAACACCTCCCGTAATTAATTCAACGAACGACTCGCAGTATTAAAAGTAGAGAAGAAACGATAAAAAGACAGAGGAAGAACATTGCTAATGAGATCGGACGGCCGTCGAGCTGTTCGATTTTAATTTCAAATTAGAAAACCGTCGATTCAATTTCCAGTTCGCATTATCTTGATATTCGATCCGTCAAGGTGAACGTTCTAACGGAACAGCCGAGTCAGAAAACGTGCAACGTCTTTATTAAAACTGTAGTTAGACGTTGTTTAACCGTTTCTGCGTGCATCCATAATTTCTGCATCTTCTCTCGCGTCCCTCGCGTACGAAACGAAGAGCACGGGTGTGCACCTCGGAAACTACCTGTGCGTTTCTTCTCCATCCAGTTCTCTTTATCGTAATCCCTCGAGCATGCGAAAGAACGTAACGGCACGCGTTCGGACCGCGAGTCAGAAACCCGATTCACGAGTGCGTACTCGAGTCATGCTCGCGGACACGGGGTCGTAAAAGCGAGCCAGTAGCGATATGTAAACTGTTTACGTATACACGATCGTTCGTCTCTCATCGTCACAGTCACGGTCCGCGACGACTCTCTAGCTCAGCCTCTCTGCATCTCGTTTACACGGGGAGCAGACACCGGCTTATCTTTCCATTGGGTAGCGCGAGATCGTCGGATAAGAACGATAAAAGGGTGCCGAAGGTGTCGGGACGAAAGTTGGACGGAGATTCGTGGAGGTTGCTCTTTCGATTATTTATTTTTTCATCCGGAGAACTTGCCAGAACTCCCTGAACGAAGCTACCGGTGAAGCGGTACCAAAGNGCGTGGCACGTGACTGAAATATACTTCCTTGCTTGGCCGTGTCAAAAATAAAGGTCCAACGCGAGAAGGATCAGTGAAAGCGAAAAGCTGACGGGTTCGCGAGACGAACTCCTTAAAACTTTGACTCCATAAACGCCTCCCGTAATTAATTCAACGAACGACTCGCAGTATTAAAAGTAGAGAAGAAACGAAAAAAAGACAGAGGGAGAACATTGCTAATGAGATCGGACGGCCGTCGAGCTGTTCGATTTTAATTTCAAATTAGAAAACCGTCGATTCAATTTCCAGTTCGCATTATCTTGATATTCGATCCGTCAAGGTGAACGTTCTAACGGAACAGCCGAGTCAGAAAACGTGCAACGTCTTTATTAAAACTGTAGTTAGACGTTGTTTAACCGTTTCTGCGTGCATCCATAATTTCTGCATCTTCTCTCGCGTCCCTCGCGTACGAAACGAAGAGCACGGGTGTGCACCTCGGAAACTACCTGTGCGTTTCTTCTCCATCCAGTTCTCTTTATCGTAATCCCTCGAGCATGCGAAAGAACGTAACGGCACGCGTTCGGACCGCGAGTCAGAAACCCGATTCACGAGTGCGTACTCGAGTCATGCTCGCGGACACGGGGTCGTAAAAGCGAGCCAGTAGCGATATGTAAACTGTTTACGTATACACGATCGTTCGTCTCTCATCGTCACAGTCACGGTCCGCGACGACTCTCTAGCTCAGCCTCTCTGCATCTCGTTTACACGGGGAGCAGACACCGGCTTATCTTTCCATTGGGTAGCGCGAGATCGTCGGATAAGAACGATAAAAGGGTGCCGAAGGTGTCGGGACGAAAGTTGGACGGAGATTCGTGGAGGTTGCTCTTTCGATTATTTATTTTTTCATCCGGAGAACTTGCCAGAACTCCCTGAACGAAGCTACCGGTGAAGCGGTACCAAAGATATTCGCGCCCGAAGGAGCGTTGGGTAGATATGAAAAAAGAACTTGTTTATTTTCTTAAGAAGGCAGTCGGCCGGTCGTTATCAATTAGTATATCTTTTTGTCATAGGTATTGTAATAATTAGAAGGATCGGCTGGATAAATATCGTAAATCACGGACAAGCGGATCGTTGACTCTTATTCATTATGCGACCAACGAATCGGATAATGCGTAACGGAATTGTTATTTAATGAAAGACTGGAAATTCCTGGCCGTAAGTTACGAACTGTACGGAATTCTGCGTGACGAGCGGTTTTAGAAAGCTACGTTTGACTTACACGTTTATTCGTTACCGTGAACTGAATGAAAGTCAGTGGTATTCCGAGGCGTTTTAAGTAGTCGCGGACGGTGTGTAACTTGTAAAAATGGTTCGTTTTATTTTAGTAATAATTAATCGAAAGTTTCGCTCGGCGAAACAGTTTCGAATGAAACGCGGTCCGCGGAAACGATTACGAACAGTCTCGTCCAAGTTCGCGCTCCAAGTATTTCGATTAGAACGAGGAAAACTGGGAAACGTAAAGAGACGGCCGGACTCGGATCCGTTTAGCGTCGAACCTTATTTCACCCAATTAGTCTCCTACGGATTTCTCTGTTCGCGATGGACGTTACAGATAACCCTTGACACCGATCTCAGCCGTGCACCACGGCTCATTACGATCTTAAGATCCTCGTTAGAACAGCGTTATGCGTGGCCGTGCTCGTTACCGTTGCACTCATTGTTCTTGAACTTCTCGGGGAAAATCTGGTGAAAGTGGCAAAACAATGATCATTCGCCGATCTGAAATAAGATCTTCGACGATGCTCTTATTATCGTTTTCTCTCTTCTGGGATCGTGTACGCGAGACACCGTCTTATTAGATCTCGCACAGAATTTTTACCGACTCGCTCTGATTAACGCGTGTTTATTTTCTTTTCAATGCCTCCGGTTTCGCGGAGCGGTCGGGATTATTTTTAAAACTTTACAGCCGGCGTTCCGCCGCACGTTGCAAACGTGTAACGATCGTCGACCCAGACCCATTCGGTTAATTAGTACTCGCGCGTCAGCGTCGTGATTCGTGGCTGCGGCTATCGTAGACGCGTGTAACGAGGCTCGCGGCACTCGAGGACAGGAATGTCCGTGAACCTGGGAGAAAGTGCGACCGATCGAAATGACTGCATCGCGCCGCGTCGTCGGTCGGGGCGATCCCGTGTGAATTCGCGCTCGGCGACGACGCATCGCGCCGACTTTCACCCCGGCGACGTTTGTTTGCNACTCGCGGCACTCGAGGACAGGAATGTCCGTGAACCTGGGAGAAAGTGCGACCGATCGAAATGACTGCATCGCGCCGCGTCGTCGGTCCGGGCGATTCCGTGTGAATTCGCGCTCGGCGACGACGCATCGCGCCGACTTTCACCCCGGCGACGTTTGTTTGCTTTGTTAAAAGAGAGGATCGTGGAAACGAGGGCCGAATCGAGTGGCTACGCGAGATAAAAGTGAACGAATCGCCCGCGAAAAAGCAATAACTCTGTCCGGCAGGCCGCACCGGCTCTCTTTCTCTCTGATCCTCGCCGTTTTTTGGAACAATCTCAAGTGATTCGCGGCGGAATGAACTGTTTCGCCGGTGAAAGGGTTCGTACGTCTCTTCTTTTTTTAAAAAGTCGCAGATTTAACGACGCGCTCGATGATAAATGAACACTGTATTTTATTCCTGTGAATTCGAGTGAATCACGCGTTTAGAGAGACGCGTGTCTGTTAGACGGAAAAATGAATCATTCGATATCAGTACGTGATAATAGATGGACGAACGCGTAGGCGTTCGTTCAGAAAATTCCCACGTTCTCTAAAGAGACGAACTTATTTTTAGCTGCTGCAATTGTGACGGACGTCGCAGCCGCTCGTTACTTTCGTTACCGTTGTGAGCGAGGAAGTTACACGATGAACGCAGCTCTGCCCACGCTTCATTATATAACGAATTATACCCGAAATGGTCGTCGGCGACGAAAGCGTTACGCGTTCCCTTTAACTCTATCTCGACTTCTATAATTAGTCAGCTATTCGCACGACTATTCGATACCTCCCACGAACGGATCATTAAAACAATTATGTATCGTTTTATTATAAACGAATTTGAAATCATTAAATATACATGAGAAATATTGAGTCGCGAAATGCTGCGCTGGCTCGTACCGGCTTGCACCGATCGAAGGAGTACGTTGTACTTCTATAGCTGACTCTCGTTCCGCGTATCTCATCGTTTCGCGCTTATTAAAACGACTTTACTTTAGAAATAACTGGCCGAACGTGTAATATGAAATAACCGATTAATTGACAACGTTAGAGAGAAAACAGTGAATAGAATTGGGTCGAGGAGATCTCCAGGAAAATTGCTAACGTAGGCGTCGCCGTCTTGTTACCCAATCCGTTGCAATCTAATTTCCCTGAAACAGTTTATGTGCGAGAAACGTCTTTAATCGCTGACAGATGTGCGATCCGAGCTTAAACTATATTCGTGCATATTTCGATGTCCCTGCTCGAGAAATCTCTCGCACATACATTTGTTCGAGCGAAAGCGATCGAATTCGTTCGATTTCTTTCTTCCTCAGGGAGTAAATCTGTGATTGACGATAATTCTAATTGACGATTTTCGCAGGAGGAGGACTGCTGCCANTCTGCTCGAGAAATCTCTCGCACATACATTTGTCGAGCGAAAGCGATCGAATTTTCCGACGCGTTCGATTTCTTTCTTCCTCGGGGAGTAATTCTGTGATTGACGATAATTCTAATTGACGATTTTCGCAGGAGGAGGACTGCTGCCAAAAGAGATCGGTGCCGGAGGAGTGTCGCGTGTCACACGGGCCGGTAGGCGTCGGTGCGGAAGGTGTCGGCTCGTGGAGGTCCCAGCGGCGCCCCCGCGACGCCGAACCATCTACGCCCCTGGCTGGCGTCGCGGCGCACGAGCTGGAGTCGTCCGTGGACGGCGCAGCGTTCAACCCCGTCGTCGTCGCAGCGGCGGCGACATCCGCGAGATGCTCGCTGGTGAAAAGCGCGTTCAAACAGCCGAGCTCGCCCTCCTCGTCGTCCTCCTCCGCGTCTCTACCCGTAAATGCACACGCCGCCAGGCAGCCGAGGTTGTACCTGGGCTCCGTGATCGCTGAGATCAGCAAGGAGGATGCCATGGAGCCGGAAGTGAAGGAGGAGGACGAACGAAGGTCGTCCACGCCGAGCCCCGAGGTAAGAACCCTTCTTCTCGCTTCTACGCCCTCGCGCCAGCTGCTCGTGCACGTTTTATTTTGCCTCGTCCCTTCCTCGGTGTGCTTACCGCGCTGACGAAATAGTGAGAAATCGTCGACGGATAGAAATGAAATCTGACGTCGAGACACCAGTTCGAATTCTAACGCTACGAAGTTCGATCGTCTTACAGCTGTTCGATGAAACGACGGGGTTTAGTTCGTCGTCGAATTTGATTCTCTTGTTTCGATCTGCAAGAGCGACGTATTGTCACAAGGCAATGAAACTATTTTCAGTTAACGACAGTTCCTAAAAGCGTAGCATCTAATACGGCGCCGTAACTAGTATGTAAATCAATTAGTGTTTCCAAGGGGTCGTTCGAGAGTGTGCAAACGAAAACGCGTGACGTACGAGGTAGTCCATTAAGCGACAAAAGAGATTGTTTGCACGAGCGTGCGTGTCGCGTTTGCCAATCTGTCCAAAAGAGTTTCGTGCCCTCGTCCGTCGTCCTCTACGACGATTCCGATGATCGGGATTCGACGAATCGCATCCGTCCTTACGTAACCAGTGCCAAAAGTCGTTTGGCGAACAGAATTCGTAGAATCGATTAGAATTTTATTCCGAGGCGCGATCGAGACTTCACCGATTAATCGGCCTCGATCGGAGTGCGTTTTGGAAAGCAGTGGTGTTGCCTCGTGCTCGACGGATGCGAGACTTTCCTATATATACACGTCGTCCACCGACGTAGCCGCGTATTGATTTTACGGAGGGGTTCGTTTCGTCTCTCTCCGGCCACGCTTGTACGCGCACGTTTTCCCTCTCGCTCGTGCTCCTCACCACCCTGCCTTTCTCTTTCCGCCGCCCTTTAACTCGGCCTGCCACCCTAAATATTCCCGCAAAAATTTATTTCGCCCGTTTCCCATAAGCCGTGCGAAAATACGCGCCGTCCGGGACCGACGATTGCCTCGCGTCGGAAAAAGATCGGGATTATCCCCGAAAAGGACCGAAAATCAAATTCCCAGCTCGTTTTATAGTAAATGGTAGGACGTTAGTTGACGGACGCCGTCGTTTACGGTCAGCAGATCTATGTGCGAAGAAGTAAACGGTACAATGAGGGCGGAAGTAGCGAGGAGGACAGCAAACCGGACACGTCCCTGCAGAGTCACAGATTACCATCTTCTTATCGGGGAACCTGGCCCATCAGAAGAGACGTATGGGCCAATCAACAAATGGGGTTTTCCACTCAACAAAGCGGATCAACCACTGTACATAACGTGAGTAATTTACATCGGCTTACCGATCCAATACCATCGTCTTCGAGGGGACAACAACGCGTGTTCGCGTAGATGAAAATAATTTAATTAGTCCATCAGACATCTTTACTCGTGATCTTTTAATCGGGCCGAAAATTCGCGGCAAGAAGTAATCGCACGCGTGACTACAGTGAGAGATATAAATAACCGTTGGTCGGAAAGAGCTGCGTTAATAAATAATGCGAAACCTGGTGTAAATACAACTTTCAGGGACAACGACCTAAGAAATAAATAAAAGTAATCGCGATCTGCATTATCGTCACGCGATATTTATAAAGCTAATACACTTGCTATGCGCGATTCGACGATAACAGTTACCACGTAATAGAAACTTATCTAATTGACTTACGACGAGTGCTCTACCACTGGTTCGTAATGAACGGAGGAATGAAAAGAGGCTGACGTCCACGCTCTTTCTCAGGATGTGGCCAGCGTGATGAGTTTTTCCTCGAACTCGAGCGGGGTTCTTGGCTGTCCCTCGGAAACGCAGGGCGACAGGAGATTAGGAGCGAAAGTGGACGTGGTGTACAACCTTTTGGGAATGTTGGGTAGCACGGAGGGCCGCGAGGACATGAGCGCGACTCTGCTCTCCATGAGCAACTCGATAGACACTTGCCTCATAATGAGGCAGTCAGGGTGCCTTCCGTTGTTGGTGCAACTGATCCACGCCCCGGGACAGGATCCCGAGACCAGGGAAAGGGCGTCGCGAGCCCTGCACAATATCGTGTACGCGAAGAGCGACGAGAGGGCTGGCCGCCGCGAAGCGAGGGTTCTCCGGTTCCTCGAGCAGTTGCGGGACTACTGTCAGGCCCTGAGAACATCGCTCGAGGCGGGGCAAATCCCCGACGACCTCGAGAGGCACCCCGGACCCACGATAGCGGCGCTCATGAAGCTCTCCTTCGACGAGGCGCATCGCCACGCCATGTGCCAACTCGGCGGACTCCACGCGGTGGCCGAACTGATAGAAATGGATCACATGGCCCACGGCAGCGAGTGCGACGACCAGAATTGCATCACCCTAAGAAGATACGCCGGGATGGCGTTGACGAATTTAACGTTCGGCGACGGGAACAACAAAGCTCTGTTGTGCTCCTTCCGAGAGTTCATGAAGGCGTTGGTGTCGCAGCTGAGGAGCCCGAGCGACGACCTGAGACAAGTAACGGCGTCCGTTTTGAGGAATCTCTCGTGGCGAGCCGACACGGCCAGCAAGCAGACGTTGAGGGAGGTAGGCGCGGTGACGGGCTTGATGAAGGCCGCGATGGAAGGTAGGAAGGAGTCGACGCTGAAGTCGATACTCTCGGCGCTCTGGAACCTATCGGCTCATTGCAGCACGAACAAGGTAGACATTTGTGCCGTGGACGGCGCGCTGGCGTTTCTCGTCGACATGCTGAGTTACAAAGCACCGTCGAAGACTTTGGCCATCGTGGAGAACGCCGGCGGTATCTTGAGGAACGTCTCTAGCCACATCGCCGTTAGAGAAGATTACCGAGCCATCGTGAGGGAGAGAGGCTGCTTGCAAGTGTTGTTACAGCAACTTCGATCGCCGAGCTTGACCGTCGTCAGCAATGCCTGCGGGGCACTGTGGAATCTCTCGGCCAGGTGTCCGCAGGATCAACGACTACTGTGGGACCTCGGCGCCGTCCCGATGCTCCGGAGCCTGATTCAGTCGAAGCACAAAATGATCTCGATGGGCTCGAGCGCGGCTCTAAAGAATCTCTTGAGCGCGAGACCGGGCTGCAGCAATTTCGTGCACCTGGACTCGACCGCGCGTGGTTTAGGCCTGCCGACTCTGCCGACGCTGGTCGCTCGCAAACAGAAGGCCCTCGAGCAGGAGATAGATCAGAACCTGGCCGAGACCTGCGACAACATCGAGCCGAGCACGTCGCCGACGAGCAAGGACGACAAGTTATCTTTCAAAGTGGAGCACAGCTTCCTGGGGATGAATTCGCGCACGTTACGCTCGTATCAGTTGCACGGTCAACCGAGCACGTCGACCGTCAAGTGCAACGGGGTGGCCAGGAGCGAGAGCAGGGACTCGATGCGCTCCATAACGAGCACCCAGTCGGACACGATGTTCGAGAGGGTGAACCGTCACGTGATGAACGGATTGTCGCCGACCGAGGTCCAGATGAAGCAACAGTCCTCGTCGTTGCACTCCGCGGTCGGCTTCGACAACAGTCTGTCCAGCGAGGCTCACTCGAAGTCGGAGAAGAAGTACGCCCTGCGTTACAGAAACGCCATCCCGGATCGTTTGAAGTCGTCCGACGGTTTCAACGGCCTGGGCGATCTCAGATGCACCAACTCGACCATATCGTGGTCCTCGGCTCCGGACCAGGAATCCGTCTGTTCTCAAAACTTGCTGCACTCATCGGTGGAGGACAACTTGCCGCAGAGCGTCTCGTCCACACTGAAGACCGGCAGCCAGTCGAGCATCTCCGAGGAAACGGAACTGAACGTATGTACGAAGACGGAGTACGTGACCACGAAGTCCGGGATGGACGACTCGTCGTCGTTGTCCTATGTTAGCACGGGCTCACCGGTGAAGGAGACGGTCAGTTTCGGGAACGTTTACGACAAAGCCATGATGCACCAGCACAATTCGTTGAACACCATGCAGAAGGCCATCTCGCCGACCGTCGCTCATCGAACGGAAGGAAATCTATTCAGCGATTACGCCGAGACCGACTTGGATCAGCCGACCGATTACAGTCTGCGTTACGCCGAGCGAAGTTTGGAAGACGAGGAGAAACCGCATTATTTCACGAACAACGATCAGGAACTTATTCACGAGGACACAGTGAAGACTTATTGCACGGAAGGGACGCCGCACGGGACGTCCCTCAATTCTTCCAGAGCGGCCTCGGCCTCGGACTTACAGGAGGACAGTCGACAAAAGAGTTTGTTAAAGAAGATTCAAGAGCAGGGTAAACTGCAGGATAAGGAGGAACTGGGTATTAAGAACATCGAAGAGGACGAACGTGCTTCTATGAAGAGTCCGTTAAGGTTTGTACATTTATCGATTGGACGATCGAGGAACATTTGTGCAACAGAATTTTTTATTAAGAATTCGGTTTGTTTCTTGTTCACAGTTTAAAAGCGCAGTTATCTTCGAATAATTTGCAGTACGATGAAGGGGGTGACGCGGCATCTAATACGAAGATTAAGCCAGGTAAAACTGCTTCTCAATAAAATTAGCATATTTTGATAGTTAGACGTTTGAAAAATGTTACTTTATCGTAGATGCGGCGACTGAGAACGTCGCGTTCGAAAGGAACGAGAAATTCAGTAAGANCGCGCGTGGTTTAGGCCTGCCGACTCTGCCGACGCTGGTCGCTCGCAAACAGAAGGCCCTCGAGCAGGAGATAGATCAGAACCTGGCCGAGACCTGCGACAACATCGAGCCGAGCACGTCGCCGACGAGCAAGGACGACAAGTTATCTTTCAAAGTGGAGCACAGCTTCCTGGGGATGAATTCGCGCACGTTACGCTCGTATCAGTTGCACGGTCAACCGAGCACGTCGACCGTCAAGTGCAACGGGGTGGCCAGGAGCGAGAGCAGGGACTCGATGCGCTCCATAACGAGCACCCAGTCGGACACGATGTTCGAGAGGGTGAACCGTCACGTGATGAACGGGTTGTCGCCGACCGAGGTCCAGATGAAGCAACAGTCCTCGTCGTTGCACTCCGCGGTCGGCTTCGACAACAGTCTGTCCAGCGAGGCTCACTCGAAGTCGGAGAAGAAGTACGCCCTGCGTTACAGAAACGCCATCCCGGATCGTTTGAAGTCGTCCGACGGTTTCAACGGCCTGGGCGATCTCAGATGCACCAACTCGACCATATCGTGGTCCTCGGCTCCGGACCAGGAATCCGTCTGTTCTCAAAACTTGCTGCACTCATCGGTGGAGGACAACTTGCCGCAGAGCGTCTCGTCCACACTGAAGACCGGCAGCCAGTCGAGCATCTCCGAGGAAACGGAACTGAACGTATGTACGAAGACGGAGTACGTGACCACGAAGTCCGGGATGGACGACTCGTCGTCGTTGTCCTATGTTAGCACGGGCTCACCGGTGAAGGAGACGGTCAGTTTCGGGAACGTTTACGACAAAGCCATGATGCACCAGCACAATTCGTTGAACACCATGCAGAAGGCCATCTCGCCGACCGTCGCTCATCGAACGGAAGGAAATCTATTCAGCGATTACGCCGAGACCGACTTGGATCAGCCGACCGATTACAGTCTGCGTTACGCCGAGCGAAGTTTGGAAGACGAGGAGAAACCGCATTATTTCACGAACAACGATCAGGAACTTATTCACGAGGACACAGTGAAGACTTATTGCACGGAAGGGACGCCGCACGGGACGTCCCTCAATTCTTCCAGAGCGGCCTCGGCCTCGGACTTACAGGAGGACAGTCGACAAAAGAGTTTGTTAAAGAAGATTCAAGAGCAGGGTAAACTGCAGGATAAGGAGGAACTGGGTATTAAGAACATCGAAGAGGACGAACGTGCTTCTATGAAGAGTCCGTTAAGGTTTGTACATTTATCGATTGGACGATCGAGGAACATTTGTGCAACAGAATTTTTTATTAAGAATTCGGTTTGTTTCTTGTTCACAGTTTAAAAGCGCAGTTATCTTCGAATAATTTGCAGTACGATGAAGGGGGTGACGCGGCATCTAATACGAAGATTAAGCCAGGTAAAACTGCTTCTCAATAAAATTAGCATATTTTGATAGTTAGACGTTTGAAAAATGTTACTTTATCGTAGATGCGGCGACTGAGAACGTCGCGTTCGAAAGGAACGAGAAATTCAGTAAGAATTATCACGGTAACGGCGTTAATTCGTACGTGATAAGTGCGTTGAAGGCTTCTAGCGATTCTGGATGTAAGGAATTTGAACTAAAAGGCGACACGCGTAACATGCCTTGCACATTAAATATAAACGACTCTTCCGAATGTTTAGATCAAGTTAGCGATGGTGACGAGGACGACGAAGATTTGCTTACAGCTTGCATCAACATCGGAATGCAAAATAACAGGTGAATCACTCGGTTCCACCGTCTCGTTCAATTTCGTCGACTCGGTTCTCGGCAAATAAGAAAGTCTCGCATCTCGACTATTATTTTCCAGGCACAGGCATTCGTTTATAGGTAATAATTTCGAGAAAGTTCCGCGAAGCGAAAGGAATCTAGCGAGATATCAGACCAGCGTCGCGCTAGATCAAATGGAGAATTCATCGATCGATTCCAAAATGAACAGATCCGAGGAAATGAGAGATTCCGATGTGTGTACGAGCAACGTCGATGACAAGTCGAATACCATGAACATCCCGTCGGAATTTCGGGATCAGCTTCCATTTACTACGCAGGTAACGTCCGTTTTATTCAATTATGACGTCGAGTATATAATTATTGAAATGAAACGCGACAACGTTTGAACCGTCTCTGGTACAGCAGTTTGCTGAACCCTGCGTATCCGATTTGCTTGTCGCAGATGGAAGACACGTCCAACGTCTCCGTGGAGCAGCCCGACCGAAGTCTGCAACACCAGTTTGATAAGAACGCCGAGGACGGTTCGATAATGGGCGACGGAAGTCTGTGCAACTTCTCGCTGCCTTCGAACCTGAGAAACAGTCCGATATTCCAGGAAACTGTGGTGTTCAATACAGAACCGACGCAGCAACAATACTTATCGAGCATCGATACTCAGTCCAACGAAGACATGTCCTCCTTGATTCACAACGATCTCCTCGAGAACGTAGAGGACGACTGCGAGAACGAGAAAGTAGTGGAGACGTCGAAAACTCAAGAGAACTCCATGCAGCAGTCTTACACAAAAGTGACAGATTCCGAGAGCAGCGAGTCGATCGATTCCGTCGAGCAATCCGAGCAAGCGCTTCTAGAATTATGCATCCAACCCGGGCTGACAAAGACCATGGACAACGCCGTGAAATCAGGCACGCGCAACGATGAGTTTGGCACAAGACGCGTCGACGACACTTCGAATGAGACGAACGATACATGCCAGGTGGACGGCGCGAAGAAAGAGGAGGCCGATTCGAGACACAAGTCGGTGCAGAGGAACGGCGACGGCACGAGACACGTGGAGAAAGAAGACGCGTACAGGCGTCAAAGGGACCCGGACGCGATGATCGCCTCGTTGGATCGATTGACCGCAGCTCTGGTACAGCAGACGGAAGCGATACGGGAACGAGACTCGAGCGCGATGAAGCAGAGTATAGTGAGCGACACGTGGAACGAGGATTCTCCGAACGACGTTTCCTTCCCTAGCATCAGTATCAGCGCTCCCATAATCGCCTCGTTCAAGAGCGACGTGCCGGAGGAACAGGTCACTATCACTTCGGAGTGCTACGAAACGGCTAGCAGCGAGAGCGTCGGGCACATGACGAACTCGAAGATCATTCAAATGGAAGCGTTTAAATTGGCCGAGGCGGTAGACGCGGAGCTCAGAAACAGGCAAAGCGAGTCAGACGCGACGAGCATGACATCCATGGATTATTTAGAAGCGATCAAGCCTCCTTCCTCGATGGGAAGCTTGTTGTCATTGACGGCTAGTTACGCCGGTTCGGGCGACTGCAGCGAGTCGTTCGTCAATCGAGACAGGTGTAATTCCACGTCGTTGCCCCCTATGCAGTTGAAGAACGTACCGTCCGCAGATTTCCGTAGTTGTCGTAAAAAATCTCTTCCCCTCGGCGTCGTCGCTAAGCGGGCCCTCAGCCAGACCCAGAGTCACACCAGTAGTTTAGAGAACTTGTTGAACGAGTGCACCGGCTCGCACCTCGAGAACGTGAAACCGCCCTCGATGATGGACGAGTTGCCGGACGTCGGCGACATGGAGAACAGTATGGTGAGCGTCGAGAGTATCACGTCGGAGGTGGCGGACGCCAAGGAACAGGACACGCACAATCTCACCAGCAGTGATGCAGTGTTTGATTTACTGAAGCCCGTAGCGAACGTGCTCTCTATGACGTGCATGCGTTACGCCGAAGCCATGCACAGTGCGAACAACAGCATGAGCGAGTGCTTAGAGAACATCAATCCTCCCTCGTTGTTCAACGAGGTCTGCGAGATGGACGAGTCGACGATAGAGCACGGCACCGAGACCATATGCAGCGACACGCTGTGCATCGACGCCGAATTGCACACCGAAGAAGCGCCGCATCCGATTATCATCGAGAGGATCGACGAGGCGGGCAACGACACCGACGAGGCGGTCACGCCGATCTCGTCGGAGTATTGCGGCACCAGCTCGGCCGAGTCCACGCCGAGGAAGCGGATCCACCGAAACTTGACGCCGAAACAGAAACGTACCTTGGCCAAGGACAGATACAAGACGTACACCATAGCCGCTGAGATGGAGAAGAAGGAGGAGGAGGACCGACAAAAAAACGGCAGCACGGACGAAGAAACGGTTCCGCGTGGGAAGTTGTCGCCTTTTTCTAAATTAACCCCGAAGCAACGCAGGCAGGAGGACAAGGCCAGGTTTCGAACGCAGGTGTTAGAAAATCCTTTTCCCGATCTGAACCAGGACCAGCAGAGCGACGAACAAGAAGCTAACGGTAAACAAGAGAACCTTGATAAACCGTCGAGATCGGTGTCGCCCGTAAAGTCTGCCATTCCGACGCTGTCGAAATTTTCTGCTTGCAAAGCGTTGGCGAAGAAGCGCGCCGAACAGAAGAAAAGTAGAGAGAGGTATCGGACGAGGACGTTGGACGACTCGGAGTCTGTATTCAAGGACGGAGAGAGTACCGCCGCTGCGAACGCAACAGAGGAAAGGATATCGGATACAACGCACAAAGTTCAGTCGTCCGAGATTCAATCTATGTTGGAACAAAATGCAACAATAGTGTTAAACACGTTGAACGAGTCGAACAAGACGAACGATAACGGAGAGGAAAGGCTGCTGGAATACGAGACCATCAGTTTGGTATCGAACGAGTCAGAATCGGAACGACATCTTCGGATGCGGTTTGTCAATGGCGTTTCAAAGAAATTGATAGGTTCCTGCGTACAACAACAGACGGAGAATGCACAAGAACTGGAGGATATCGTCCGTAAAGAGACGACGGAAGTCGAGACGCCTAGGTCGCAGGAGAACGCGAGGTACACCGACAACGTCGACACGGAAAGCGACGACGAGTCGAACAACACCGAGGGACCGTCCCGGGAAACGAAGAGGCCGCGAATAATCAAACCAGGAATGGTGAGGGATCTCAGCAACGATTCCAACGCTACGGACAAGTCGGATCCCGAGAGTCCGAAGGCTATTCGAGGCAGGAGGAAAGCTCTATACTCGAATCCGATCACGCGCAAGCCGACGCCGCAGTCGTCTCCGTTGAAACAGGTGAACCCCGTCAGCGGAATACCCATCGGGCGCAGCAACACCTCGCCCATAGTGAGAGCTACGAGGGCGACCACGCTCAGACAGAATAACAACAGTCCGAGCGCAGCCATCAGGGAGTTTACGAAAGCGTCGAACACGAGTTCGAAGGCCGTTCCGGACGAGAAGAAAACGAAGAATTTGTCCGTGGTCGCGAAAAGAGCTTCGGTTCCTCAAAAAGGCTCGTCTATGACTTTCACGAAATCGGTCAAGAGACACAGCACTCCTCCGACCTGTTCCTCTTCGAACTATCAACAGGAAGTGAAATCGGAGTTGACCGTGAAACCTCTGGAGAGACAAGGCACTTTCACCAAGGACGAGCCGGAAGTAGAGAACGCGCCCACGGTGGTGTCGGCGTCCTCGTCCCCGATCAAAACGAAAATCGCGAAACCCATCAGAGGCGCGACGTCCAAGGTGCACCCGGCTACGGGGAAACCGAAAGTTTTGCCGAAGCCTCAGCAAGTGCATCAGACGAAGTCGTCGAAAGGAAACGCGACCGAGAAGATGCAACCTCCGAAAGCGTTGCCGTTGCAACTGGTCGGTGCGAAACGATTGCCCGCTAGTAAAGTGTCTGCGACTCCGAAGATACCAGTCAACAATCAGAACGCTGCGCAGGCAGAGAACGGTAAGACGTTTCGAAAGGTAGGTCCCCTCGGGCAGAGGTCCAACAGCAATTCCAGCATAGTCTCGAACTCGTCGTCGGGAATGCAGACGAGGAAGTTGGCGAAAGAGGCGACTAGCAAGATCGCGAGCCTCTGGAAAAAGGTGGAAGAGAGCAAGAACAGACAGCGTTTCGAGAAACCGGACACCAGGCAGTGGCTGCAGCCCGGCAACTGTGTCAACGACGACGCGGACGCTCCGTCTCCGACGAGCGACGACGCTCCCGCTTTCAGACTGTTCCGAAGCTCGACGTTCGAGGGGTTGCCGCAGGAGAACGATCTTCCCGAATCGGCTTTGTACAAATCGAAATTGAAGAGACCGCTGGTAGTCGGCGTTCAACCGACCAAGGCGAAGTACAGGAACTCCTGTGATCTAAGCGGGATGAACGCGAACGATGCTCCCTGCAAAATTCCCGTGAAATCCGGGCAAGACAAGAGGGACGCCGTGGACGCGGGAGAGAACCCGGTCGTCTTGCGTAAGCAAGTCGACTCCGCCGCGACGGAGGTCGATCCTACGAAGCGGATATCGCGCCTCGGTTCCTTCATCAGGGTGGACTCCGCCGACGGGACCGCCGCCCAGACTTCAGTAAACGGGGCCGCCGGAGTGCGAACGCCGGCGTCCGCGATCGTACCGCCTTTCAATTATAACCCGAAACAAGATGTCTCGACTTCGCAGTCGACCAAGTTGACGGTGGACGAGAGCGAGGGAAAATACAGAGGGACCGATTGTCACAGCGACATAGTCACGGCTTCGACGAGGGTGACGACCGTATAGGGAGAGTCTGTTGCGAGGTAAACCAACCGTTTCTTTTCTCTTAGTATCGCTTTTCTGTTTCAGGCTAGTCATTGTACATTTGCTTTACCGGTGTCGACCGCGAATCGGCACGCGGTACGCGTTAAAGAGTACTCGATAAGTAAGTTAAAGATTTATATTTTTTTTTTACCTCATCGTTTTTAAAAAACGTTGGAAATTTGTCATGGCATCTCATCGATTCGATCGCATACACGCTCGGATGCAATTTCTACCTGTGTCTTTTCGTTCTTTCCTTGAACAGAGGTATGATTAAAGTGTGACATAGCCGGAAATCCTGACGACACATCATTCCTATTCACTCTGCGTGTTGTATATACATTAATATTTGAGAAATTCCATGATTACGGCAGACTACGGTCGAGAAAAATTTCAAAAAATCGGTAGTACGTAGCAGTAATTATGCTCGATTATTTATTCAACTTTGTATATATTGAACACGGACGAAGAATGTAGAAAGTTTAGTGATTACGTATTACGACCCATGATGTATATCGCAGAAGGTATGTCTCTGTACATCTTCGTAATATATAAAAATTCGTGAAGGAGGAACAAGATCTGTATTTCGTTTCGATCGTACGACGAAAAAGAGGACACCGATGATTTGTATTCCTTTGAGAGGCGAATACAGAGTCTGATCACTTTTCAAAGACTGATAGAAACGATGATGATGCGGTAAAGATTCGAATACTTGGACACATCTTCGACGCGACAGAGAAATGTGGAAAAATGTAAAAGCGGTAGTGATGTTTATATCGATCGTAGCGGTCTAAGCAAAAAGAAAAAAAACGCTGAAACTGGGATTGCGCGAAGTGGACAAAATTTTGTAAACCCTCTTACTTTAAGTTTCTAGTCTACTCGAACGAACAAACTGAAATCTACAGTTGAAGCAGCTTCTATTTTGATCATTAACATGTGCATTACGTACAAAAAATCAATTTGCATGTAACGAGTGTCCAGTTCGACCGTTGTTCCCTTTCTAAAAATACATGTAGGTACAATTTAAGAGTGTGTACGGATCAATTATGTATTTACGGATCGGAAAGTTTGAAGCATTGATCGGCTCGGCGTTTAACGATGTTCATTTTCAATATGCGTTCCCGTTTGTTTCTTATCGAGAAATTTAATTTGTCGAGAGGCGAGCGAGGAAGAGAGCGTGAAATACTTCCTAAGTTTTCTTCTATGTCGTGTCATCTTTCCTTCTACGTGCTTCACGTAAAAATTCTGATTATAGAAGGAAACCGTTTGACGCGATACAGAATAGATTTTTATCGTTGATCATTTGAACCCTGTTCCAGTTCGAGTTAATTAGATTTAACCCTTCCAACTTGGAACCACATCAGGGTGTTATTTGAGTTCCCTTTTGTTTGTTATACGACGTTTGGTCTGTACACCGGGATACCGATTCGGAGTTCTTTTGTAATCTTCACCCTTTACTTAGATCTTAAGTGGACTTCGTCTTTCGTTATACCGTATTCTCTAGATTCGGCAGACATCTTAATGATTTGTATATCGATAATTGCAGTACAATAAAATTTATAGCTACTAATACCCGACGTCTCGTTCCTGGTACGAAAGATATCTTAAAGATAAAGGTTGCATTCTTTGGTACATGTAAAACACGATACACATGTACGTGAACAATCGAAGGAATAAATAAGTATACGGATTTATCACATTTGACATAGAAAAATTTATTTATCATACAACGGGCATTCGTAAAGATTAATTGACTTATCTTCGGACACTGACGCAATTATACTGTTCTTCTGCGGATGGTACTTTACAGCCCAGACCTAGGAAAAGTATTGTAACGTTAGTAATCATTTCCATAACTTGCATTCAATCGATACGAAGTTGCGATACATTACCTGATCATTATGTTCATTGAATGTGTGCAGACACTGTCTCTGCGCTAATTCCCAAACTTTTACCGAATGATCCGAGCTGCTGGACGCAAACTGTTGTCCATCCGGGGAAAAGGCAACGCTCAGCACCCACGAAGCGTGGCCCGACATAGTTCCCGCTAAGTTAGCATCTTTCCTACATGGGAAATAAAATAAATCTCCGATCTTTCGAATTCCATTTCCAATTTTCCTCAGATATAGAAGTGTTCAAGGTACTTACACGTCGTACAATTTCATGTGTCCATCGTCCGACGCGGTAAGAAGTAACTGGGAATCAGGTGAAAAGCAAAGGGATCTGATGGGCATAGCGTGACCTGAAACAGATCAGATCGTGCGTCATCGGTAAATACATCGGGAGCTACGAACAAATTGTTTACCTTCCAATGTACGTAAAACTTTTCCATACGTAACATCGAAAATGTTAATGATCCCGTCTATCGCTCCGCTGGCAATATATTTCCCGTCGGGGCTCTAAAACGAGTAGATTGTATGAAAATGGAGAACTATTCCATCTACATTTTAAAAATACATACATAGGCGACGCTCAAAGTAAACTTTCCACCCCTGGTGTCCAGAGTCTGTTCCTGTTTACCACTCTCCGTTCCATAGAGATGTATTTTGCCGGAATGACTCCCAGACACAATGAATTTGTCGTCCGGTGAAAATACCATCGTCCAAATGTCTACAGGGCCTACTTCAATATTTGATATCTTCTCTGCCGTCTCTAAATCCCACAGTTTCAAACTAGAATCTAGCGAACTGGACGCACATTCTAAAAATACGTTTCAATGACAAAGTACATCGCACCAAACAAATTACAACCATTAATGTTTTAAATGAATTGCTCACTTTTCCCGTCGCCGCTCACAGCAACAGATACTACTCCAAGTGAATGGCCAGCTAGCTTGTGTTTCAGCTGCAAGCCGTTTTCCTTTTGTTCCCAAACTTTGACAGCGTCATCAACCGAACCAGTTACCAGATATTCCACCGTCTCCTCCTCTTCGTTTTGCATAGAATCACTGTGACGTTATGGAAGATTGTTACTAAGAGAAATGCTGGATAGTATAATTGTGCGGCAGAAAGTACATTGATTGTTTAGAGATCAATTACCGCGAATCCTCGTTGTCTGGCTGAGACTCTTTTCTCCTCTTGAGAGAGCCCCAAGCACAAGTCCATATGCTATCTTCATGAGCATTTTCTATTTTATGAAGCAAGGAATACTGAAATACGTTAGCACACAGTTTTAGCAACACTCGCAAAGATGTAATCTGTATAACTTGCGAATTACGTTTCTCACCATTCTGTCAAATCACGTGTCTTATCTTTGACTGTTATACGAAATTATCAT